>DF358378.1:61302-91515 GCA_000787875.1 Solanum virginianum
TATTAGTATACCTGTACCTCATGTTTTGAGCTATAAATCTTTGATCTATTGTAAGATTTGAGAAAGGGTTTTGATGTGTATGTCATGAGGCTGTTGCAAAGTGTTGATTGATGGTTTTACAATGAGTTTTCTTGCATGATTTCATCTCTATTTTGCATGGTTTTATACTAACACTTCACATCCTCTAAGTGTTTGATGAAATGTCCAGATGTGGTTTCTTGAGTAGTTGAAGGTCCAAAGCATTTGATATGATATAAATGACTATATAATGATGAAATGAGCTTATGTATTTGATATACTCTATATAAAGTGTTGCTTTCCCTTAGACTCGGTTTTCTCATTCTTTTATCTCTTGATACTTGATTAGTGTTTCTGCGACCAAGGATATGTAATGATGATCTAAGAGGCTTGCTTGGGGTCCGATCCCTTCTGATTCCCTTTGTGCCATATCACATCTAAGCCCTATGTTTGGGTCGTGACATTATTCTTTATTCTTGTTTTAGATAGACATTTGACATATGGATTGATTTTTTTATTGAGTTGATTATTATTTCTATATTATTCTACCTATTTAGGTTTCATTCAGTTGTTACAACCGTACATTCCACGTACTAATGCCACTCTGGCACTGCATCACTTTATAATGTAGATACACGGGATAGAGATCATTAGCAAGCGCATCGTTGAGGATCTTTGGACATTCAGCGGATTGGTGAGCCTCCCTACCTCAGAGGATTCATTTACTTTATTTTCATCATGCTTTAGAGTTAGAGTTTCTTAGCTTTTATTTTGATTGAGGTAGCCAGGGGTTTGTTATTGGCACCACTTAATAGTGATAGAGGCTTCATAGACTAGAGAGGGATGTTGATTGTTAAGATTGTGAGTTATTTATTTCTACTAGCCTTTCGTTTATACTATTATTTTGAGACTAGATGATAGATATGCCCATTTACATTAGGTTAACTTCCATTGATTAGTAAAACGATTGATTGAATGGATATGATGAGACCAAGTGATTTGCTTGGGGATAAGAAATAGTCTCTAGGTGTTGGCCATTTCTTGGGTCCCCTCGCGGGGCATGACAAACTTGGTATCAGAGAAAGAGTTTAAGTGTCCTAGGGAGTCTATGAAGCTGTGTTTAGTAGAGTCTTGTTTATAGGTTTATTATCGACCACACTTAATGAATAGGAGGCTATAGGACATTAGGAATTGTTTCCCTTCATTCATGCTCTAAATTATGCCATAGAGTTATACTCTATGAGAGTTCTATTCCAATTAATAGTTTACGCATTGCAGAATTGTGATCATGTCTCCTAGAAGAGCCGTCAGATGTAGAGGAAGTCCTGCCAGATAGAATGTCAATTTGCCTGAGCCTTAAAGACATGAGGAGTCCGTGGAACAAGTTGTCCCTATTGCGTAACCCCCACAAGATGAGGTCTCAAATACTGAGCTTTAGTAAGCTATCCAAACTCTAGCCCATGCTATCACAATACTTGCTACGAGATAAAGAGTAGCCCAACAGGATGCCCATGATACTTCTAGAGTTTGGGAATTCTTGAGGATGAATCCGCCTGAGTTCACAGGGTCTGTATCCACTGAGGATGCTGAGAACTATGTGGAGGAGCTCCTAAAAGTTTCCAAGTAATGCATGTGGCTGATGCTGATAGAGTAGAGCTAGCTACTTATCAACTAATGGATATGGATAGACTATGGTATGACCAGTGGAGGAAAGGTAGAGGGGAGAATGCCCCCATGATGACTTGGGCTATGTTCGAGGAAGCTTTCTTAGGGCATTTTTTCCCAAGCGAAAGAAGAGAGGTGAAGGTAGGAGAGTTTTTGAACTTGAAGTAGGTCTCTATAATAGTACAGAAGTATGGGTTGAAATTCACACAATTGCCCCGCTAGCTCTGGATATAGTTGCTGATATGAGAGGGAGGATGTCAAATGTACGTTGATGGGTTGAATAGAGGGCTAAAGAGAGATGGGAGGGGAGCTATGCTCGTGAGTGACATAGATATAAGGAGATTGATGACTTTTTTACAATAGGATGATCAGGAGAGGCAGCATGATAAGGAGGAATTTAGAAATGAGAGGGCAAAAACCTCCAGCCATGAGGGTGGAAAGAAGGGGAATGAGAATCGATTTCCAGGACCATCATCTATTAGTATACCTGTACCTAGAGTAAAAAATGATCAGAGGTCCCAGAATGTTGGAGCCCATGGGTCTCAGTCCTAAGCAAGTGTGGCTCAAGGTTCATTGGGTAAGCTAGCATGTGGCAAGTGTGGTAAATTGCACTTGGGGAGATGCCATGAGGGGAGTGATGTATGCTATAAGTATGGCCAGGCGGGTCACTATCAAAGTGATTTTCCAAAGTGGCTTGACTGAGCTCAATCTTCTTCACCAGTCCCGCTAGCTAAGAGAAACTAGAGAGGTACTATGGCAGGTACAAATGGAGCTACAAACCATTTGTATGCCATGGGTAGTCAACATGATCAGGAGAACTCCCTAGATATTGTGATGGGTATGATTCGAGTCTTTTCTATTAATTGTTAAGTGTTGAAAATCTTGGTGCGACTGTATTTTTTGTAACTCCTTATGTGGCCAGTAGATTTGATAGAACCCCTAAGAGTCTTCTCGAACCCTTTGATTTTTCTACTCCAGTGGGTGAGTCCATTTGAGCTGAGAGAGTCTATAGAGCTTGTGTAGTGTTTATTTATTAGAGGGATACTATCATTAATCTAGTTGAGTTAGATATGACTAATTTTGATATGATCCTTAGCATTGATTGGCTCCACGCCTGTTATGCCTCTGTTGATTGAAGAGCCTGAACCATTAAGTTCTGATTTCCGAATGAACCATTTCTAGAATGGAAGGGTGAATCCGTAGCACCTAAGGGAAAGTTTATCTCATATCTTAAAGCCAGAAAGGTGATTTCTAAGGGTTGTATTTACCATCTTGTGAGAGTCAAATTTGATGATGTCGAGTCTCCAACTCTTAAGTCAGTCTTGATTGTGAATGAGTTCCCAGAAGTGTTTCCTTAGGATATGCCCGAAATGGAGATTGACTTTGGTATTGATATCCTTCCTGATACCCAGTCTCTCAATTCCACCTTATAGGATGGCCCTCGCTGAATTGAAAGAATTGAAAGAACAGTTAAAAGATTTGTTAGTGAAGGGCTTCATGCAGCTGAGTGTTTCTTCTTGAGGTGCCCTTATCCTATTCATGCGAAAGAAAGATGGGTCTCTCAAAATGTGTATTAACTATAGGCAACTGAATAAGGTCATCATAAAGAATAAGTATCCTCTCCCAAAGACATGACTTGTTTGACCAACTTTAGAGTGCCTCTTGTTTCTCAAAGATAGACCTCCGATCTGTCTACCATCAGTTGAAAGCGAGGGAATGTGACATTCCAAAGACAACCTTTAGGATTAGATATGGTAATTTTATGTTCTTTGTTATGTCCTTTGGGTTGACGAATGCACCTATAACCTTCATGAATTTGATGAATAGAGTGTTCAGATAGTATCTGGATATGTTTGTGATTGTATTTATTAATCATATCTTGGTATATTCAAGAGATGAAGAGAAGCATGCAAGTCACCTCAGGATTTTCATGCATGCAAGTCACCTCAGGATTTTCATGCATGCAAGTCACCTCAGGATTTTCATCCAAACCCTTAAGGATCATATTTTCATCCAAACCCTTAAGGATCATAAGTTGTATGCAAAGTTTTTGAAATGTGAATTCTGGCTTAAATCTGTGGCTTTCTTAGGCCATATTATCTCCAGTAATGGGCATTTACCTTAAGGATCATAAGTTGTATGCAAAGTTTTTGAAATGTGAATTCTGGCTTAAATCTGTGGCTTTCTTAGGCCATATTATCTCCAGTAATGGTATTCGAGTGGATGTTCAAAAGATTGAAGCAGTTAAAAATTGGCCCAAATCGACCTCTCCAACTGACATAAGAAGTTTCTTGGGGTTGGCAGGCTACTACTGCCGATTTATTGAGGCATTTTCTTCCTTATCCCTGCCATTGATGAAGTTGACTTAGAAAAAGGTCAAGTTTAAGTGGTCCAATGAGTGTGAGAAAAGTTTCGAAGAATTAAAGACTAGACTGACTAATGCACCTATTCTAACCTTACCCAATGGGACAAAAGATTTTGTAATCTATTGTGATGCTTCGAGAGTTGGATTGAGATGTATGGTGATGCAAAGGGGGGAAAGTGATAGCCTATGCTTCTAAACAATGTATGGTTCATGAGAGGAACTATCCAACGCATGATCTTCAGTTGGCAAGGGTGGTGTTTGCGCTTAAAAGTTGGCGCCACAACTTGTATGAAGTGCATTTGGATGTGTTCACTGACCACAAGAGCTTGCAGTATGTTTTCAGTTAGAAAAAGCTCAACCTGCGACAAAGAAGATAGTTGGAGTTGCTCAAGGATTATGACATAAGCATTCTCTACCATCCAGGCAAAGCTATCATTGTTACCGACGCTCTTAGTAGATTTTCCATAGGTAGCACAACCCATATAGTAAATGTTCAGAATGGGTTTGCTTCATCTTTGGTGGCAGAGGTAAAAGAAAAGCAAGACCGAGATCATCTCCTACACCAATTGAAGGAGGCTGTCCGCAAATAGAAAGTGATAGTCTTCTCTAAAGGGGAAGATGGGGTGTTAAGATACTAAAGTAGATTGTACGTTCCATATGTTGATGGTATTCGAGATAGAATCATGGTTGAAGCTCACAACACTAGATACTCTATTCATCCTGGCTTTACCAAAATGTACCATGACTCGAGAGAAGTCTATTGGTGAAGTGGAATGAAGATGGATATTGCTGAATTTTTTTCTAAGCGCCCAAATTGCCACCAAGTGAAAAGTGAGCACCAAAGGCCATGTGGATTAGCTCAAAATTTTGAGATTCCAGAATTTAAGTGGGAGATGATCAATATAGTCTTCATTACTAGTCTACCAAAGTCTCGAAAGCAACATGATTCGATAAGGGTGATTGTGGATGGGATGACTAAAGTGGCTCACTTCTTAGCAGTTCCTAACACTATGGAGAAGTATGCCAAGATGTACATCCAAGAGATTGTGAGGTTACATAGAGTTCCCTTGTCCATCATCTCGAATAAAGGAGCTTAATTCACCTCCTAATTTTGGAGATCGTTTCAAGGGTAATTGGGATGATCACCTACTATTGATTAAGTTTGCATATAACTAGTTATCATGCAAGCATCCAGATGGCTCCCTATGAAGCTTTGCATGGGAGGAGATGTAGGTCACCAATTGGGTGGTTCGAGGTTGGAAAAGCATAGTTAATTGGGCCTAACCTTGTCCATCAACCAATAGAGAAGGTTAAGGTCATAAAAGAGAGGTTAAAGAATGCATAGAGTCGCCAGAAATCCTACATTGATGTGAGAAGGAAAGATTTGGAGTTTGAGGTAGATGATTAAATGTAACAACCCATCTTGAGATGAGATGTCCCATATCGACAAAAAATAGAAGAGATATCGGGTATATAAGTAAAGGACTGGTCTATATATAATGAGGCGCCTTTTGGGGTGAGCCCAAAAGGATAAATTCATGATGGGCTAGGCCGAAGAATGGATAATACTTCACAGTGTTAGGCCAGGTTATTATAGATGGTATCAGAGCCACTCCTATGTCAGCCTTGTTGATGTGGGGCTAGAGTTCAACTAAGTATAGGCAAATCTTAGTGAGGTGGGGTAAACCTCAGTGCTGAGTCTAGGTAAATCCCAAGCGGTAAGGCAAACCTCAACAAAGATGCTGAGACCATAGAGGGGTGTATGTAACAACCTATCTTGAGATGAGATGTCCCACATCAGCAAAACACAAGAGAGATGCTCTGAAACTACCCCAAAAAGTGTCTTGAGATAAGAAGTCCCACATCAGCAAAAATATAGGAGCAATGCTGGGTATATAAGTAAAGGACTGGTGTATATACTGTAAGGCACCTTTTGGGGTGAGCCTAAAGGGATAAATTTGTGATGGGCTAGGACCAAGAGCGGATAATGCTTCACAGAGTTGGGCCAGGTCATTAAATAACATCTGCAAATTTAGTACGTAATGATTTTCATGGAGTATTTTTAGTTAAAAAGGTTCAAGAATGGATAATTGACACTAGTGCTACTAATCATATGGTAGCTGATGTAGAACTTTTAGATAAGGCAACGATGGGTAAACCTGATAGCACAAGGAAAGTGCATTTACCTACAGGAGGTGAAACTACACAAGGAAAGTGCATTTACCTATAGGAGGTGAAACTAAGGTCTCACATATTGGTGCCAGTATAATTTCTACAAGAAGCACTCTATCTAATGTGCTTTATCTGCCTGCATTTAAATACAACCTTTTGTCCATCTCAAAAAGGAAGATTGGTAGAGAGGTGAATGGACTGTATATGCTCTTCCAGAGGACAAAAGGTGGACACACAACTAAGGGTTGCTTACTTGCTTTAAAGATGATAATGAATCTAAAGATCTCAGTGAAGTGAAGCTGTGGCGTAAGAGGTTTGGACATCTATCAGTTGGAGTGTTGGATAAAATGTTGAGTTCTAAGGCTGAGGTTGTAGTTAGTGTAGTTGATAAATATACTGTGTGTCCTTATGCAAAACAAGCTAGAAGTTCTTTTCCTATAAGTTGTATCAAAACCTCTGATTGCTTTGAATTAGTACATATGGATGTTTCGGGTCCATATAAGCATGCTACTCTTGATGGTAATAACTACTTCATTACTATAGTAGATGATTTTTTAAGGATGTCTTGGGTTTGCTTACTAAAGTTGAAGACTGATGTGTGTGTGGTTATCAAAGAGTTCCTCAATCATGTGCATACTCAGTTTGGTAAAATAATTTAAGTAATAAGGTTTGATAATGGTACTGAATTTGTCAATTCAGTGTGTAGTACCATGTTCAACAGTCTTGGAATAGTGCATCAGACAAGTTATCCTTACACCGCTCAGCAAAATAATGTTGCTGAGAGGAAACATAAGCACATCTTGGAAGTTATCGGAGCTTTAAGGTTTCAAGCTGAACTACCTGTACAATCCTGGGGTCTTTGTGTATTAGGTGCTGTATATCTAATTAACAGGTTGCCTAGTTCAGTGTTACAACATAAGACACCATATGAGAAGTTATATAATAAACAACCATCTACATCACATTTAAGAGTGATTGCATGTCTGTGCTATGCAAAGATAGTTAATAAAATAGACAAACTGAAGCCAAGATCTAGAATGATATACACATGAGGTACTTAATGACTCAAAAAAGATATGTGCTTTATGACTTAGAGACAAAAAAGTTATTCATTAGTAGAGATTTTGTGTTTAAGGAGAATATCTTTCCTTTCAAAATCAGTAAAAGTGCTATCAGTGGTGTGTTGTTTCCTGCTAGTACATGTGACTGGTTTGATACTAGTTATGAAAATTAGAGTGTAGCTGATTGTGTAGTGTAAGCTATTGAGCTATCTGAGAAACATAACATAGTACAAGGTCCTAATGAAGTGATTGAGGTTCAATCATGTGAAACATCAATACTCAGGTAGTATCTAATGAAATAGTGCCTGTACCAGCTGAGATTAGAAGGTTTAGTTGTAATGACTTGGCCCAACACTATGAAGTATTGTCTGCTCTTGGGCCTGGCCCATCAGTGCCTGGCTATGTGCGGGGCTCACTTAGGTAAGATTCGCACATCGAAAAAGAGAGGGAGAGTTCTAGGCTATTTAGTGGTGGATTGGACCTTCCACCTGTGAGGCGCCTTTTAGGGTGAGCCCAAAGGGATAAAACCATGATGGGCCAGGCCCAAGAGCGGACAATACTTCATAGTGTTGGGCCAGGTCATTACAGATGGTATCAGAGCCATCTCTCACCTAGTACGATGGTGGGTGAGCCCTCAGCGAGGACGCTGAGTCCCTACGGAGGGTGAGTGCCTGGGCTGTGTGCGGGGCTCACTTAGGCAAGATTCCCACATCAAAAAAGAGAGGGAGAGTCCTAGGCTATTTAAGTAAAGGACTGATTTATATACTATGAGGCGCATTTTGGGGTGAAACCCCCGAAGGGACAAAATCATGATGGGCTAGGCCCAAGAGCGGACAATACTCACAGTGTTGGGCCAGTCCGTTACATTAGTAGAGGTAGAAATCCACCATTATGGTTAAAGGACTTTGTATCATTAAGTATTAATGAGGGAGTCACCTACCCTATGGCTAACTACATGACCTATGATAATATAACACCTAGCTATCAAGCCTATCTATCCAAGATGTCTGATGTAAAAGCACCTGGTGCTTATAATGAAGTTGTTCATGATCCTAGGTGGGTGGAAGCTATGAAGTTGGAAATTGAAGCACTTCAAAACAATCATACATGGGATCTTGCATCACTGCCTACGGGAAAGAAGCCTATTAGGTGTAGATAGATATACAAAGTAAAGTATAAGGCAAATGGTAAGGTTGAAAGGTTTAACGCTAGGCTTGTGGCAAAGGGGTATAGTCAACAAGAAGGTATTGATTATCAAGAGACCTTCTCACCTGTAGTTAAGATGAAAACTGTTAGGTCTTCTCTTGCTATTGTAACAATTAAAGATTGGCACATACATCAAATGGATATGTTCAATGCTTTTTTACAAGGTGATCTATTTAATGAGATTTATATGCAACTTCCTCATGGTTTTTTGAATTAGGGGGAGAATATGGTATGAAGACTCAAAATATCCTTGAATAGTCTTAAGCAGGCTATAAGACAGTGGAATACCAAGCTAACTGAGCCTTCCTAAGCTTTAAATTTCAACAAAACCCATATGATCACTCACTCTTTGTTAAGAAAAGTACAGAAGGAGTAATTGTGGTGTTAGTGTATGTAGATGATATGCTTACAACTGGTGATAGTCTGAAACTGATATAGGGTACAAAAATAGCATTACAAGAAACCTTTAAGATAAAAGACCCTGGAGAGTTGAAGTACTTCTTAGGTCTTGAATTTGCAAGCTCTGAAAAAGGGATTCTAACGCATCAAAGGAAGTATGCACTACAACTAATATCAAAAATAGGACTTGGAGTTGCAAAACCTGCTATGACTCCTATGGATACTAATGTAAAGATGACATGAAAAGAGTATGATGATCATCTGTCAAAAGGGAATGATCAAACAGAAGTTATGGCTGACCAAAGTTGTTATCAAAAACTCATAGGTAAACTTCTCTACTTAACCATAACCACTTTTATGTATAAACCTTAAGTTAGTACTAACAAGCCCCTAAGCAGTCTCGTATGGAAGCTGCACTCAGAATAGTGAGGTACCTAAAAAGACAACCAGGACAAGGGTTTCTCTTATCCAGCAAAAACAAGTTTGAAATGTCAACTTATGGTGATACAGATTGGGCTGCCTGTCCTAATACCAGAAGGTCTGTAACTGGCTATGTAGTAAAACTTAGAGATTCATTTATCATCTGGAAGTCTAAGAAGCAGATTACCATCTTAAGAAGCTTAGCTGAAGCTGAGTATAGGAGCATAACAGTTGTAGCAGCAAGAGTTAGTATGGATTGTTGGCCTAATGAAGGAGTTGTGTGTTAAAACAACTCTTCCTATCAGTGTCTTCAGTGATAGCAAAGCTGCTATGCAGATAGCAGCCAACCCTGTGTACCATGAAAGAACCAAGCACATAGAAATAGACTACCATTTCATCCGGGAGAAGATCAATCAATGACTTATTTCAACCAAATATATTGCTACCAAGGATCAACCTGCTGACATGTTTACAAAGGCCTTACCTAGAAGTCAACATGAGTTCCTAAGCTGCAAGCTAGGCATTCTAAACATTTTTGAAGTGCCTAGCTTGAGGGGGAGTGTCAAGGAACATACTTAAACTAATTCTAGCCTAACTTTTATAACTAATAGTTAGTTAAGTTGTTAGAAAGTTAGTTACTAGCTAAAGTGTATATAAGCTTGTACACTTAGTGTATTAAAAAACAAATGAATGAGAATGAGACTTCTTCTTCATCTTCTTCTTCTCTCTATTCTCTTCTTACTGTTCTACTTGTGCATTCTTGTTATTCATCATCATGACAACAACATATATTACATGTATAAAAGTATATATATTAGTACTAATAGAGTAGCTATATTATAACTCACACATGAACTAAGATGAAGTTGGAAAGAAGCAACACTATTCTTGTGTTTCTCCATCAGTTAACTACCTCTTTGGCTAACGTTGCCCTTGATGAAGCTACTCTTTTTGCCTTCAAATCTCACATTTCTTCTTCTTCTGAAGTGAACAACAACAATGTCGTCTTGCAAAGCAATTGGTCTTTTTCCATCCCATCATCAGTTTGCACCTGACTTGCAACGGGTGCTATAGAGTCACTGCTTTAGACATTTCTAGCATACAACCTCATGGTACTATTCCTCCATAACTTGGAAAGATCTTATTTCTCGACTCCCTTGACATAAATAGCAACACTTTCCATGGGGATCTTCCCAAAGAGTTGACTCATTTAAAACGGTTGAAATTAGTTGATATTAGAAGAAATAATTTTATTGATTCCATTCCATCATTCTTAAGTTTGTTACCTAACTTGCAATTTATTTACCTTTCCAACAACCAATTCTCAGGGGAAATTCCATCTTCCTTTTCCAATCTAACAAAACTTTAAGAATTAAGAGTGCAGAGGAACTTCCTTCAAGGAAAAGTCCCTCCTGAAATTGGCAATCTTCGTTACTTGATTTTTTTAGACCTTCAAGGTAATAGGCTTACTGGCTCTATACCACCATCAATCTTCAACATAACTTCAAGTATTTAGAATTGCTTTCCTGTAGATGTTTACAAATTTCCTGTAGATATTTGTAACAATCTCCCAAATCTTCAAGTGCTTTTACTCTCAACAAATAACCTAGATGGCCTAATCTCATAAAATTTACAAAAATGCTCAAAGCTACAACTGTTAACATTGTCTGGTAATGAGTGCACTGGAAGAGAACTTTGCAACTTAAATATGCTCACAACCTTGCATCTTGGAGAAAACTATGTAGAAGGTATGTATGATGTATGAATTACTACTCCCTTTGTTCTAATTTGTTTGTCTAATTTTGACTTCATTTGACTTGACAAGGATGTAAAAAATCATTGAATCTTCTGGCCTTACACTAAAGATATATAGGATGAACTAAAATACATTTAATGTTGTGGTCTTAAAGTGAAAAGTTGAAACTAAAAGAGTTGCCAAAAAAGCAAAATGAACTAAAAAGGGAAGTAAGACAAACAAATTGAAACAGAGCAAGTATATCTTTTTGCCTTTGTGTTTATTTTAAGATTTCTCAAAAGCTAAGCAATATCAATTTATACTAATGTTAATTCATTTTACTCCAATTGTTAGAGAGTTGCTAGCCGAGATAAGTAATCTACATAACCTTCAAGTGCTTGGGTTAAGAAATAATAAGTTAAATGGTACTATTCCTGTAGAATTTTTCAACATTTCAGCATTGCAGATATTAAATATGTATAGAAATCAGTTATCAGGTAGTTTACTTTCAGATTTAGGCATTGGAATGCCTAATCTTGAAGAAGTTTACCTTAGATTGAATGATCTCAGAGGATGAATAACTCTTACCATCTCTAATGCTTCAAAGCTAGCTCTTCTAGACCTTGCATACAACAAGTGTACAGGTCCAATCCCTGATTCTCTTGGTTTATTAGAGTTTATTGAAGTCCTATTATTGGGAGGTAATAATTTCGTTAACGATCCATCTTCTACTAAGTTAAGATTCAAATTGTCCTTGACTAATTGTAGATATTTAAGAGAAGTGGTCATTGAATGGTTTTCTTCCATCTTCTATTGGAAACTTTTATGATTCTTTTTGGACGTTTAAAGCAAACTGAAGGGCACAATCCCAGCAAAAATTGGAAACCTAAGTGGCTTCACTGGTTCGCTACCTAAGAAGTTAAGAACTATGAAGAATCTTCAAGAAGTTTACTTAGAAAATAACGGCCTAAGTGGAATAATACCTGATGATATCTGCAGGTTACAAAATCTTGGATGTTTAAAATTAACTGGAAATCAAATATCTGGTTCAATTCTAGCATATTTAGGAAAGGTTTCTACTTTAAGATATCTTCATTTAGCTTTCAACAGATTGTCTTCCACTTTACCTGAAAGACTGTGGAGCCTTCAACATCTCTTGGAACTCAATGTATCAACAAATCTGTTTAGCGGGCGTATACCTCCTGAAGACTGTATTTCTAATTTATCTGTCAGGAAATAATTTTTCTGGTAATATTCTAAGTACTATTGGGGGTCTTAAAAACTTGATTAGTCTTTTCATGGCACATAATAAATTTGAAGGGCCTATTCCCAGTTCATTTGGGAAAATGGTGGGCTTCGAATTTTTGGACCTTTCTTACAACAATCTTACTAGTGAAATTCCAAAGTCACTCTCATATCTCAAATACTTTAACATCCCTTTTAACAAATTAAGTGGAGAAATTCCTAGTGGTGGTCCTTTCACAAATTTCACCGGTCAATCTTTCATGTCCAATGATGCACTCTGTGGTGCTCCTCACTTTAATGTGTCACCATTCCTCATCACCACTAAGAAATCAAAGAGAAATAGAGTCTATACATCATATTAGGTATTGGATCAATGATTCTCATATTGGTCCTAGGATATGTGTTGTTAAGGTGGCAAAACAGAAGGAATAATTCAGGTCAAACAGATGCATCTTCAGTGAAAAGACATGAAAGAATATCTTATCATGAACTTCAACAAGCAACAGAAGGTTTCAGTGATAGCAATTTGCTTGGTATCAGAAATTGCAGTATGGTGTACAAAGGGGTGCTTAAAGATGGGACTCTTTTGGCGGTGAAGGTATTCAATGTGCAACTGGAGGGAGCATTCAAGAGCTTTGAAACAGAATGTGAGATTCTAGGCAACCTTCATCATAGAAATCTAACAAGAGTGATCACTAGTTGTTTCAACCTAGATTTCAAAGTCTTAGTATTGGAGTACATTCCCAACCGAATACTTGATAAGTGGTTACACTCTCATGACTTGTTCTTAGACATCTTGCAGAGGTTGGATATTATGATAGATGTGGCATCAATATTAAATTATCTCCACAATGGGTATCCAACACCTGTAGTACATTGTGACTTGAATCAGAGCAATGTCTTGCTAGATCAAGACATGGTTGGTCACGTAAGTGATTTTGGCATTACATAATTGCTAGGTGATGGGGAGACTTTTGTACAAACAAGGATGATTGCAACCCATCGGATACTTTGCTCTAGGTAATACAACTTTCAAACATGGCTTCCTTAAAATTTTCATATTTCAAAATTACTGACCATAGTAATAACAAGTGCTGTCCCATGATTGTAGAGTATGGACAGGATGGAATAGTATTGACATATTGTGATGTTTATAGTTTCAGTATCATGATGATTGAAGCACTTACAGGGATGAGGCCAAGTGATGAAATATTTACCGGAGGTTTGAGCCTAAGATATTTTGGTTTAATGATTCTTTTCCTAGTGGAGTTGTGGATGCCAATTTGTTAAAGCTAGATGAAGCAAATATTCAATAGAAAATGTAATATGTATCATGTATCATAGAATTGGCTTTGAGTTGCACTATAGTGACACCTGATGCAAGAGCTAACATTGAAGATGCTCTTTCAGTCCTCTACAAGATAAGACATCAGTTTGTCAACAGTTGTACAAGGACTTAAAACCAAATCATCAAAAGGATTTAGTACGAAATATTTAGGTTCAAAATTCAATTTAAAAGTGCATCCCTGTTAAAGAATGACAATGTCCTACATTGGTAGTTAATGAGATGGGTGGACTCTTTGTAAGTCTTGGGAAATCCTCTTCCCTTTAAGCTAGCTTTTGAGGTGTGAGATAGGGCCAAGACCTAATTTTACATGGTATCAGAACAGGATCCATCTCACCCGATGTTGGGCCCCCAAAAATTAAAAATTTCCCACGCACCAGATGCTAAGCACTGGGCATGAGGTGGGGTGTTGAAGAATGACAAAAGTCCCACATTGGTGGTTAATGAGATGAGTAGACTCCTTATAAGGCTTGGCCGCTCCTCCTTCCTTTGAGCTAGATTTTAGAGTGTAGGTTAGGCCCAACACCTAATTTTACAATCCCTCTCATGACATAAGTGCTATGGGATAAGTATAGCAATCTATTTAGCGAAACTTAGACAAGTAAAAAAATCACTCAATAATGTTTCTTTTTGATCTCATATGCACTTTCTTTCTCATACTATATTGTGGTCTCTTGTTAAGAATTTGAATGGTAACTCTCTTTCTTGTCTTCTTCCCTTCCCATATGTCTTTATCATGACAAAACAAGAGAATAAATAAATGAGAAAGATTTCACAAAGTTGTAGTTGCATAGTTTGGAGTGTAGTTTCCTTTTATTACCTAAACAAAGATGTATCAAAGTATTGATTGGCCCAAACTATTCAAGAAAATCAGTACCCACTTGACAACTTTCAGAAGAAACAATTTCGCTATTTCTGGAACATTAGGGAGTTATTTGGTTTAAAGACAAATTTTCTAGAGATTAATTGTCATGACCTAAGCCTAGGGCCTAGACATGACCGGCGAATGGGGAAGCCGAAGGAACCCCAAGCGCATATCATTATACATACTTGATCACGGAAATAATTAGAATGACAATAAGAGATAAATGTAAACAAAGGGAATAGGGACTAGGGGTAACTTCCATATCATGAACATCAAGGGTCAATAGAGTCAAAACTCATAGCATAGATACATAAAATGTCCAACAACACCTCTACTACATAGATAAAAGTGGGGGCCAAGACAAAGCAACCGAGCTCACCCTCATAGTCAATACATAAGTCAAAGAGAGTCTTAATACATAGAAAGAGATCATTGGTAATGTCCCTGGAATGAAGGACTCACCAGCAAGCTTGATAGAAGTCGTACTAGCCACGTGGAGGAGGAGGATGATAAAGCGATGCACTGGTTCCTACATGGTGACATCATATAGGCATAGAGTATGCGTTAGTATGTTTGAATATACTAAGTATGTAGAATGCAATGCAACAAGAGGTAGAAATTATAGGCAAAATGCATAATCATAAGCAATGAATAGCATACTAGCAATATGATATGTATGAATGATGCTTGAAGTAAAACCATGCTAATATAGATCATAATACGAGTGTAAGGAGTGACCATTTTAGTGCAAGCAAAGGCCTACCTCGCCCTTAGATAGGTGGATGAGGTACTAACTCCTTCATGAGGTTGATGGAGTACAAACCCCCCACCAACGTTGATAGAGTACTAACCCCCCATCGAGGTTGACTGAGTACAAACCCCCTATCAAGGTTGATGGGTACCAACCCCCAACAAGGTTACCTGGGCCTACTACCCCTGAGCTATGCAACCAAGATACCAACCCGTCGATAGGTAACCTAGGCCTACAACCCCCGAGCTACGCTTGGTCATCCCCAACACTATATAGAGATATATCATATATATATACACACTTCTTTCATCATCATATATATACATTCCTTTTCATCATCATTCTATCATCATTCTATAATCATTTAATCATTATATAGTCATTCATCTCATAAGACATACACTTGATCTTCAATTCCTCAAGAATCTACAACTGGACATTTTATCAAATACTTAGAGGGTGTGTAATGCTAGTGTAAAATTACGCAATTCAAGAGTGAAATCATGCTAGAAAAATCAGCGTAAAGCCATCCATAGATACTTGGTAACACCCTCAAAAGATATACATCAAGAACCTTCATCAATTCTCATAATAGACCCTTGCTTTATAGCCCAAGACATAGTAAAATAGTTAGAATTTCATAAACCCAACATATTTTGTGTAGTAATTTTCATAATAGATAAGACCCATGAATAAATCAACTTTAAATCATGCAATTTTTAGTAAAAAGAGCTTAGTATCATGGGTGTAATGAACCCATGAAAAAAATCCACATACCTTAGCTTGGAGATGAGCTTGGTGAAGATTGGAGATGGAGACTTGAAGCTTAAAGAAGACCTTGAAGGAAGTCCTTAGTTCCGGATGAGGGTTTTGAGACTTGAATTTAGGAGTGGAAAATTTGGCTAAGTATTTGAGTGAGTATTGGGGAGTGTTTAGAATGATATGAAGGTGAAAAATGGATAAGTGTAGGTATTTTAGTGAGTAGGAACACTTTCGCCCATGTTTAAAAAAGGCCAATTTTTTTTACTGTGGCGCATCTTGGAAGCGACGTCCCGCGACGCGAATTTGACACTGGAAATTGCATTCTTGAAATTTCATAATTGCTAATTTTTCTCTCTTAAATCGCATTTAGCCCCTTTCCCCCCTAATTTTGACCCTCTGAACAAGAATATGAAGTTGAATTTTTTATATCATGCACGAATTTTGAGATATATAGAAATTACAATTCCAGGCACATTCGAGACACATTTTTGGGTACTTTTTGGGGTCATTTCAATATCTCCCTCTTGGGAACATTTGCCCCCAAATGTCAAAGAAACATATATGGGAGACACAAATATGAAACTTTCAGCCAATATAGATATGTAACAATGCACTTAAACTTCATTTCAAAAATCTTATCATAAATGAAAAATCAATATGAACTTGTCAATTTAAACATGAACATAGGCAATGACATAGGGCAAACTTAGGTCTTGAGATAATATAATGGGCTTAGATCAATACTTAGGTTTAAGGGGAGTGGAAAAGGTAAGGATATCACTTTAGGATATCTGCTTCGGCCTCACAAGTAGTACTCTCAACTTGTTAGTTCCTCCAAAGGACCTTAACGGAAGCCACCTCTTTGTTTCTCAACCTCTTCACTTGCCTATCCAAGATCTGAACCGTTACCTCTTCATATGTTAGATTATCCTCAACAACACCCACAACATCAAGAGGTACAACGACATTCGGATCACCCACACATTTCCTCAACATGGACACATGGAACACCAGATGCACCAATTCTATCTCACTAGGCAACCTCAACTCATAAGCTACCTTTCCAACCCTCCTCATTACCTCATAAGGACCAACATATCATGGGCTTAACTTACCCTTCTTACCAAAATAGACCACACCTTTCATGGGTGAAACCTTTAGGTAGACCTAATCACCAACTTTGAATTCGAGTTCTCTTCTTCTCACATTGGTATAGGATTTTTGGCAGCTTTGGGCCGTCTTCAACCTTTCTCTAATCATTCTAACCTTCTAAATACCTTCATAACCAGATCTAGTCCTACAAAACCCACCTTATCAACCTCAAACCAACCAACCAGTGATCTACAATGTCTCCCATAGAGAGCTTCAAAAGGAGCCACACCAATGCTAGAATGACAGCTATTGTTGTAGGCAAAGTCAATCAATGGAAGATGGTCATCCCAACTACCTTTAAGATCCAACATACATGACCTAAGCATATTCTCAAGGGTTTTGATGGTCCTCTCGGCTTGGTCATCCGTTTGAGGGTGGAAGGCTGTAGAAAGCTTAACTATAGTACCAAAACCCCTTTGGAAAAATCTCCAAAAATATGAACTAAATTATGCCCCATGATGCGATATGATGGACAAAGGAACCCCATGTAATCTTACCAAGTCATGAATGTATAACCTTGCATAATCTTCAGCCCCATAAAGTGAGCCGATTTTGTCATCCTATCAACCACCTTTCATGTCTCCCTACCAATACACATCCCTCAAGTCTCTATACATTTTGGTGAAATCAACGTGGATAGCATAAGAAGTGTTTTGGGCCTTATCAAGGATCCTTTTTATAAAACTATCAACACATGGTACACACAACCTACCTTGGTACCTAAGGGCACCATCTCCCCTTTGGGAGAAAACCTCCACCTTGCCCTCTTTCACCAAGGCCTTCAATTATAACAAGGAGGGATGAAGATCTTATTTTGCCATTACCTCATCAATCAAAGAAGACTTAGAGCCATCAACAACAACCACACCACTATTACCATCCTCTTCCAATCCTAACTCTCAACCTAGCCAATCGATGCACCTCCCTAGCCATCTCCTTCTCACTACTATCAACATGAGCTAGGCTACCCATAGACACTTTACTCAAGGCATCCACCACCATATTTTCCTTACCTGGATAATAGTGCACACTCATATCATAGTCTTAAAGAAGTTCTAACTATCTCTTTTGTCTCAAGTTAAGATCCTTTTGGGCGAAGACATATTGGAGACTCTTATGGTCGATGAACACATCTACATGCACCCCATATAAGTAATGACGCCAAATCTTTAATGCAAACATAATGACGGCTAATTTAAGATTATGGGTAGGGTAGTTCTTTTCATGCACTTTGAGTTATCTAGAAGTATAGGCTATTACCTTACCATTTTGCATCAACACATAACCCAAACCAACCCGGGAAGCATCACAGTACACAACAAATCCCTCAAGCCCATCTGGTAGTGATAATATAGGAGCAGACACAAGCATATCTTTCAAGGTTTGGAAGGTCCTCTCACGTTCATCAGTCCACACAAATATAACCTTCTTTTCAGTCAATTTTGTCATAGGGGAAGCGATAGAAGAGAACCCATTCACAAAGCTCTGATAGTAGCATGCTAGGCCCAAGAAACTCCTAATATCCGACCGTGTCAATGGTTTAGGCCAATTTCTAACCACATTGGTCTTCTTTGGATCCACCTTAATACCAACCCCCAACACCACATGACCCAAGAATGCAACCTCATTCAAAAACAATTCACACTTCTCATACTTGGGATACAATTTCTCCTCCCTCAATCTTTGCAACACAACCCTCAAATGACCCATATGCTCCTCCCTACTATGTGAATAGAGCAAAATATCATCAATGAAGACCACAACAAGAGAATCAAGGTAGGGTTTGAAGACCCTATTCATTAGGTCCATGAAGATGGCAGGTGCATTAGTCAACCCAAAGGACATCATAATAATATCATAATGCCTATATCTAGTCAGAAAGGCTGTCTTAGGAATATCCCACTCCCTCATCTTCACTTGATTATACCCGGACTGAAGATCAATCTTAGAGAAATGGCTAGCCCCTTGCAATTGGTCAATCAAGTCATCAATCCTTGGAAGAGGATACTTATTCTTAATGGAGACCTTATTGAGTTGCCAGTAGTCAATACACATCCTAAGGGACCCATCCTTTTTTTTCACTAACAACATCGAAGCACCCCAAGGTGATTAGCTAGGTCTAAAAAATCCCTTCTCCAACAAGTCCCTCAATTGGTCCTTCAACTCCTTCAACTCTGTTGGGGCCAGAGATAGGTTGGGTATCAGGGAGGAGGTTTATGCCAAAATCTATTTCCCTTTTGGGAGGAATACCAGGAAGGTCATTTAGGAAGATATCAAGAAACTCATTTACAACGGGAACCAACTCTATGGGAAGGACTTTAGACTCCACATCCCTAACCCTCACAAGATGGTAAAGACACCCTTAGAGATTAACTTACGGGCTTTAATGCAAGAGATGAATCTATCTTTGACCACCACATCTTGTCTTTCCTACTCAAGGAAGGGCACATTTGGAAATTAAAATTTGACCCTATGGGTTCTACAATCAATAGAAGCATAGTAGGCATGCAACCAATCCATCCTAAGAATGATATCAAAATCCACCATGTCTAACTCAACAAGATCACAGGACAAAGTTTTATGCAAAATGCAAATAGGACAACTTCTATAAACTTTCCTAGCAACAATAGATACATCAATAGGAGTAGATACCTCATATGACTCATGCAACAACTCGGGGTCAACATGAAACTTTTAGGCAACAAAAGGGGTAACAAAAGAAAGAGTGGCACTTGGATCAATCAATGCATACACATCAAAGCCAAAGATTTTCAACATACTGGTAACAACATCGGGGACTTCATCAACCCCTTGCCTCCCATGCAAAGCGTATAACCAGTTGTACCTTGGGGCATTATCTTGTTTGCCACCTCTCTCCAATGAGACCGCATTAACACCTTGTGGACGAACCTCCTTGTCCTTGTTGCATTTTTTAGGGCAATCTATAGTCTTATCCCCTAACTCTTAACTATAACAAGCACCGGTATTCTTTAAACATAGGCTACCATGACCCTTACCACACTTTAGACACACATCAATAGGAGCCATACCCCTAACACCTTGGGATTTCGAAAGATCATTTGTAACCCTCTTATCAAATGCATGAGTAGGCCTTCAACCTTGATGTAACCAGCCAATCCTTTGGAATTTACCCTCAAAATGGGCCCTCTTGGCCTCATACACCCTTCTCTTCATCAATTTCTCCTCTTCCATTAGCACGGCGTAGGTCATAAACTGTGTCAAGTCTATGTCACTAATCAACATGGTAGGTACTCTTCACTAACCAAGTCGAAAACACCCATCATAAATTTTCTCATCCTAGATCTTGAGTTGGCCACCAAATATGGAGCATATTTTTAAAGTTGGGTAAACTTGAGGGCATAATCCCTCACACTTATTGACCCTTGTCTCAAATTCATAAATTCTATAAACTTAGCCTCCCTAAGCTCAAGAGGGAAGAACCGATTAAGAAAAGCCATTTTGAACTCCTCCCAAAGCACCACATAGCTAACTCCCTTCTCTTTCTTCCATTGATTGTACCATATTTGAGCTACCATTTTGAGTTGGTATGCTGCCAACTCTGCCTTTTCATTCGGCCCAACACCTATGATAACAAATTTTTATAGACCTCATCAATGAACCCTTGGAGGTCCTCACTCACTTTTGACCCATGGGGGATTCATTCTCATGAAGTCTCTCACCCGAGAGGCTGATATTGGAGCATGAGGGGGATGGGCCCCTTGGTTGGCTTGATTAGCCACCACTTGTCCAAGCAAGGTGAGAGCATCCCTAAGATCTCTATTGGCTGGTTCCTCCTCGGGCATGCAGACTCATCTTCCCCTCGTATTAGGCATGATCTAGCATAGCAAAAAGCAATCGTTAGGGGAAAAAGCTTTCTCCAACTCTATAGGACGACTTAGAACATGAAGGAGGGAAACATTTTCTAAAATGTTTCATAGCCTCCTACTCATAGTTGTGGTGCACAACAAAACCATGAATTAGACTAATCCACGCGGTGTGTTGGACTCCTATAGCCTCCTACTCATAATTGTGGTGCACAACATAACCATGAATAGGACTTTAATCAACATGATGTGTTGGAATCTGAGGATCTAACAACCTAGTGCTCTGATACAACCTTTGTCATGACCCAAGCCTAGGGCCTAGACATGACCGGCGAATGAGGAACCTGAAGGAACCCCAAGCAAGCCTCATAGTATATCATTATATATCCTTGGTCGCAAAAGCAATTAGAATGAAAATAAGAGATAAATATAAGCAAGAGGAATAGGGACTAGGGGTAACTTCCATATTATGAACATCAAGGGTCAAAGAGTCAAAGGTTATAGCATAGGTATATAATATATCCAATAACACCTCTACTATACAGATAAGAGAGAGGGCCAAGATAAAGTAACTGGGCTCACTCTCATAGTCAATACATAAGTCAAAGAGAAAGTCTTAATACATAGCAAGAGATCATAAGTAACATCCTCGGAATGGAGGACTTACCAACAAGCTTGATAGTAGTCATACTAGCCACATGGAGGAGGAAGATGATCAAGCGGTACACTGATTTCTACATGGTGACATCATGTAGGCATAGAATATGCATTAGTATATTTGAATGTACTAAGTATGTAGAATGAAATACAACAAGAGGTAGACATCATAGGCAAAGTGCATAATCATAAGTAATGAATAGCGTACTAGATGTAGGATGCAATGCAACAAGCAATAGGAACCATGGGCAAAATGCAATATCATAAGCAATGGATAGCATAATAACAACATGACATGTATAAATGATGCTTGAAGTAAAACCATGCTTATATAGATCATAATACGAGTGTAAGGAGTGACCATTTTAGTGCAAGCCAAGGCCTATCACCCCCTTGGATAGGCGCATGAGGTACTAACCCCATCATGAGGTTGATGGAGTGAAACAACCCAAAAAAGTGCTTAAAAATGTGCCTCGAAGTGCCCAAAATCTTGTTTTCCATATATATATAAATTCGTTGGTTATTTCAAAAATTTGACTTCATATTCTTGTTTAAGGGGTCCAAATTAGGGTAACAAAGGTCTAACCTCGAATTTAAAGCAAAGGAATTGAATTATGAAATTTTGCTTGGTGCGATTTCTAGAGAGCCTCCGCTTTCTCTCCGCAGTGTAGAGACATGTATTTTCTATATAGTTTTTCTTAGTCCATCCAGATTTTTCTAAGTGTTAGGCCTAAGTTTTTCCAAATATGTTTTTACCTATACTTAGCCAATTTTCACCCTCTTATCCCCCAAAATATTTCCCAATACTCACTCAAACACTTAACCATATTTTCACTCCCAAATTGAAGACCCAAAACCCCTCATCCAAAGCTAAGGATTCTCTTTAAGCTTCAAACCTCCAATTTCAAATTTAATCAAAAACTTCCCTAAAGCTAAGGTATGTGGTGTTGAACCATTGGGTCCTTTCACCTATGGTGCCTAATCCTCCTTTTTAATAATATTGTATGATTTAAAGTTGATTTTACATGTGGGTCTTGTATATTATGGGTCCTTTCACCTATGGTGCCTAATCCTGCTTTTTAATAATATTGCATGATTTAAAGTTGATTTTACATGTGGGTCTTGTATATTAAGAAAGTTACTGCATAGTGATTTGAGTTCATGAAAATATGGTAGTTTTAGCATATTTTGAGCCCTAAATCTTGGATCTAATGTTGGACTTGATGAGGGGTTTTGAAGTGAATGTCATGGAGGTGTTGCAAAGTGCTGATTGATCATTTTACAACAAATTTTATTACATGATTTCATCTCTAAATTGCATCATCTTTTACCCCCATCACACCCCCAAGGTATTTGATAAAATGTTCGGCTAGGGTTTCTTGTGGAAATGAAAGTCAAAGCATGAGATATGATATAATTGACTATATAATGATGAAATGAGCTTATGTGTATGATATGATTGACCATATGATGATGAAATAAGCTTATTTGTATGATATACTCTATATAAAGTGTTGTATTAGACCTAAGCTTATGAATATAATTATTCCTATATGAGATATTGCACTAGAGCATATGATAAATCCTATATAAAGTGTTGTGTTAGACGATGCCCGATCCGAGGGATAAGAGCCCGGGTAACCATGTTGGGGGTTTGTACTCATCAACCATGCAAGGGGTTTTTACTTTGTCACTATGTTGATAAGGTGTAATTATGATCAACTGTGTGAGGGGTTTATACCACACAATTACCAAGGCATTTATACCTTGAAAAGCTAGCTTGGGCTCTTCTACGCATATGATATCCTATATGAGCATGACTTACTTAAGCATGTTTTACTTAAGCATTGATCACATATGCCATATTGTTATATTATGCCTATTGCTTAATATTATGCATTTTGATTACGATGTCTATCTATTGTTGCATTACATCATACATACTTAGTACTTTCAAATGTACTAATACATACTCTTGCCTACATTATATCACTAAGTAGGAACCGGAGCCCAAGTTGACTATCCTCATTCACATGGCTAGTTTGGTGCTACTCAAGCTAGTTAATGAGATCTCTATTTCCGGGACCTTGGTCTATGTTTTACCTTGCTTTGTATTGAGACACTCTACTTTATGTGCTATTTTGACTATGACGATAAGCTCAGTTATTTTTTCTTGGCCCCTGCTTTTATCTATGTATTTAGAGGTGTTTGTTGGACAAATTATGTATTTATGTTATGCGTTATTGACTCCTTGTCTCTTGATAATGATGTTTTGCGAGCTATTTCTTATCCCCTTTGCCCCTTATCCTTATTTTATATCTTTTACATTCTTTTGTGACCAATGAAGTGTAATGATAAGTTAAGAGGCTTAATTGGGGTCCCTTGGGGTTCCTCATTTGCCGTGTCACTTCTAGGCCCTAGGCTTGGGTCATGACACTTGTGATGCCAGGTGATATATTAGGGTGGACCCTAGTAAGACGAAGGTGATTAGAGATTAGCCTAGACCTTTAACACATTGCTTATTAGGAGCTTCTTGGACTTAGTGGGTTATTACCGGAAGTTGTGAGTAGGTTTCTTTCTATTGCTTCTCATATGGTTTAGTTGACCCCGAGTAAGGCTCACTTGAGTGGGTCATTTAGTGTGAACAGTGTTTCTAAAACCTTGAAGGTTAAGCTTGTGTCTGCTCCTATCTTGGCTTTACTGGGTGGATTGGAAGGGGGTTGTTGAGTATTGTGATGCTTTAAAAAATTAGTTTGGGTTGGAGGCCTTAGAGTAGTTTAGATACTTGCATATCATGCTTCCAATAAGTGTAGGGCCCCGTAAGGTTATAATATGATGGCTAAGGATGGACGATCCATTTGGTCAACTATGACGGGCATGACAATTCTTTAATATTGATTTTGGTCCAAGATTTGTATCCAAGGGAGTATGAGCGTAGCTGATATCCCTAAGTGTCTTTTAGGACTAGGAATGAGCATTTGAGTAATGGTGGAGTTGTTTGGTTGACTTATGCATCAGCTATATTTATGGGTATCATGAATAGGGTCTTAAAACCCTACCTTGGCATGTTTTTGGTGACCTCTAGTAGTGGAGCATTGATTTATGTAAAGCTTGTGAACTATTTAAGGGTAGTATTACAAGTCTTGTAGGATGAGATATTGTTTGCTAAATATGATAGGTGTGATTCGAGGGTAACAAGAAGGTGGTTAGAACTCCTTGGGGACTATGATATGAGTGTCCACCATTTTCCCCAATAAGGTTAAGGTTGTGATTGGTGCTTTAAGTAGGGTGGCTATAGGTAGCTTAGCGTGTGTTGGTGGTTGTGATAAGGAGGTGGCTAGGGAGGTCTATCAGTTGGCTAGATTGGGAGTTAGGTTGGAAGGGGGTTGGTAATGGTGTTGTTATTATTGTTGTTGTTATTGATGGTTTTAAATCTCTATTGGTTGAGGAGGTGAAAGCTAAAAAAGATCTTGATCCCTGTTTGTTAGAATTGAAGGCACTGGTTGGTGATGGGGAAATGGAGGTTTCCTCCTAAGGGGGAGATAGTGCACTTAGATACCAAGGTAGGTTGTGTGTGCCTTGTGTTGATGGCTTGAGGGAGAGAATTCTTGATGAGGCTCATGGGTCTTCATATTCTGTTCCCCCGGTTCTACTAAAATGTATAGATTTTAGAGAAGTGTATTGGTAGGGAGGAATGAAGAAAGACATTACAAAATTTATGTCCGGTGTTCCACCAAAATGTATAGAGACTTAAGAGAGGTTTATTGGTGGGGATGTATGATGAGGGACATTGCCAAATTCATTTTTGATTGTCATAGTTGTCAACAAGTCAAAGACGAACATCAAAGGCCGGGTGGCCTAACCCAAGACATAGAGGTTCTTACTTGGAACTAGGAAGAGATTAATATGGACTTTGTAGTTAGGTATGATCATCTTCTGTTGGCAAAGTTTTTCTACAACAATAGCTATCATTCTAGCATTGGTATGGCTCCTTTTGAGGCTCTTTGGGTAGACGTTATTGATCACTAGTTGGGTGGTTTGAAGTATGAGAGTGGCTACCTTGGGATCAGATCTAGTTATGGAGGCTCTTCAGAAGGTTATGATGATTGGTGAAGGGTTGAATATGGCCCAAAGTCGTCAAAGTCCTATGTCGATGAGGGGAGAAAGGAACTTGAATTTAAAGTTGGTGATTAGGCTGTTTGAAGGTTTCACTCATAAGAAGCATGGTTTTCCTCGGTAAAGAGAAAATTTAGTTCATGGTTGAGAGTTTTCATAGGGGGTCGAAGAAGATTAGTGAGGTTGCATTCGAATAGGAAGTGCCTTAGGACAAGGATATGGTTCGTCCGGTTCTTCATGTTTCTAGGATTGAGGAGGTATGTTGGTGATTCGAGTGTTATAAGACTCTTGCATGGTTGATGTTGTGGATGAGGAGGTTCGGTGGAAAAGTTGGGTGGATATGAGTAAAGGTTGATTGATAAGGATGTATTGTTCGTCAAGGCCATTCGGAAGAGTCGTCAAGACGATAGTATCTCTCGGGGAGCCAAAGCGGGCATGGAAAAGTGATATTCGTACCTCTTTCATTCTATTCAAGCTTATGATAATATGTCAAGTCCCTTTTCGTGATTTCAATTCTTATGTTTCTGACCCTATGTCATTTGCATCCATTCACGTTTATGTTAACAAGTCTATGATGGTTTTTGACACTTAAGTTGAGATTTTGAAAATGGTGCTTTAAAGTGTATTGTTGCATTCTTGTTGGGCTGACCTCTTTATGATTACTCTTCTTTTGTACGTTTCTTTGATATTCGGGGATGAATGTTCCCAAGGACGAGATATTGAAATGACCCTAAAAAGTGCCCAAAAATATGCTTCAGAAGTGCTTGAAATCGTAATTTCAATATATCTCCAAATGCGTGCGAGATATCAAAAATCCGACTTCATATTCTTGTTCAGGGGTCAAATTGAGTGCGAAATGGGTCCAACCCAAATTTTAGAGCAATTGTACCAAAATTTGAAAATCCTGAGTTTGCAAATTCCAATGGCCAGGCGCGTCTTTGGCGTGACGTACCATGCTGTATTTCTATTCAGTTTTTTTAGTCTAGGCTAAGGATTTTGAATCCTGGGCCTAAGCCTTTCGACACGTGAAAATACCTATACTTAGCCATATTTTTCCTTCATATCATAAAAGACATTCCCTAATACTCACTCAACACTTAGGCTTATATTTCTCCGAGAAGTCAATGGCCAAAACCCTCCCTGGATCATAAGAAATTCAACCATGCTTCAAGTCTCCATCTCCAATCTTCTTCAAGGATTCTCCAAAAGCTAAGGTATGTGGGTTTCTTTCATAGGTTCCTTTCACCCATGATACCCAAAATTCCTTTTACTCTAATTTGTATGATTTAAGGTTGATTTACTCATGGGTCATATTCATTATGAAATTTTCTACATACTATGTTGGGGTTTATGAAACTGTGACCATTTTACTATGTTTTGAGTTATTGATCTAAGATTATGAAGGGTTTTGATGTATATTGGTTGAGGGTGTTATCAAGTATCTATTGATGGTTTTACACTAAATTTTATAGCATGATTTCTTTCTTGAATTGCATGGTTTTACACTAGCACTACACACTCGCCAAGTATTTGATAAAGTATTCGGTTATGGTTTCTTGAGGAATTGAAGGTCAAATAGATGTCTTATGAGTTGAATGACTATATAATGATGAAAGAAAGGTTTATATCTGATGATTATATGATGATGAGAGAAATATATGTATATGATATTGTCAATAGTATTAGGGATGACCAAGCCTAGGCCGGGGGATTGTAGGCCCGGGTAACCATATCAAGGGTTTGGTACCTTGGTTGCCTAGTACGAGTAGTAGGCCCGTATAACCATATTGAGGGGTTGGTATCTCATTAACAACATCAAGGGGTTTGTACCTTGATCCCTAGCTCGAGGGATGGTAGGCCTGGGTAACCTTATTGAGGGGTTAGTACCTTATTAATCTTCTAAGGGGGGTTTGTATTCGATAAACCTCATGAAGGGGTTTGTATCTCATGTGCCTCTCCAAGGAGGTGGTAGGCCTTGGACTTGCACTAAAGTGGTTACTCCTTACAAGTATTATGTTCTATATAAGCATGATTTTACTTCAAGTGTCACTAATTCATGTCATATTGTTAGTATGCTATTCATTGCTTATAATTATGAATTTTGCTTATGATGCCTATCTCTTGTTGTATTGCATCCTACATACTTAGTACATTCAAACGTACTAAGGCATACTCTATGCCTATATCATATCACCATATAGGAATCGAAGCTCCTATTGATTCTTCTCATGGGTAGATGGATTGTTCAAGTTTGCTTATGGTGAGTCCTCAAGTACGGGGATAGTATCTATCTTGTCTCAAGCTTATGTTTTGATTATGTCTTGTATGTTTGGATTATCTATTGCCATTATTATGAGGGTGAGCCCGGTTGCTTGTCTTGGCCCTTGCTAAGTATCTAAAGTTTAGAGGTGTTGTTGGATACAATATGCATTATTCTATGAGGTTTGACTCTCTCTTGACTCTTGCTGTTATGATATAAAAGATGTCCCTTAGCCCTGGTTATCGCTACTTCTACTTCTATGTTGCTATTTATTGCTTCCGTGACCAAGGATATGTAATGATGCACTAAAAGGCTTTCTTGGGGTCCCCTCGGATTTCCCTTGTACCATGTCACATCTAGGCCTTAGGCTTGGGTCGTGACAGACTTGGTGTTAGAGCACTAGGTTGGTAGGTCCTCAGCGTCCAACACACGGCATCGATTAGAGTTTTATTTATTATTATGAAGAACATCATGACTATGAATAAGAGGCTATGAGGCTTTCTAGGAAATGTTTCACATCTTCATGATCTATGTCGTGCGATAGAGTTAGATCCCCTAGGGCTTATTGCTAATCTTTAATCGTTACATTATAGGATATGTCTCAAGCTACTCAGAAAAGTGATATGACAAATACAGAGGTTCGTAACGCTATTTGGGTATTATTTAAAGCTACGATAAAATTGGTAACTCAACTTGATATACAAGCGAGTGCTCCCGAGACTTCAAACGGTATGAGAAGAGGTAAGGAGGCCAAGAGGGCCCGTGGTGAAGGGAAGTTCCAAAGTCCCAAATGTAGAGGTGGTGGTAGTATGGTGTCTTATGCTAGGTTCCCAAAATATGGTAGAGGCTATGATGGCCCATGCTTGAGGGGTACTAATTCTTGTTATAGTTGTCGATAGGAGGGTCACAAGATAATAGATTTCCCTCATAGACATAATAAGAGTAAAAGAGGTGATGATGGGGTGATTCATCCTAGATGCCCAAAAGGTGGAGGGAACATGGTAGTACATGTTGGAGGAACACGGGTGCATGTTTTAAGTGTGGTGAGGTGGGCTATAAAATTTCAAATTGCCATTATGCTCAAGATAAGGGTAAAAGTGGTCACGTTGATCAAATGACTCAAGAAGGAGATGTGGTGCTCAATGTTGCTCCTGGTATGTTAAAACTTCCTTTGGCTTTGATGTGTTTGCATCAATGGGCCTATATGACACTATCTCTTTCATTATTCTTTTGGTTGCTAGTATTTTTCATGTGTGTTCCGAACTCTCTTTGGTGTCTATCTCATAGGTGAGCCTATTGTTGTTTGAAGGTTCATAGGTGTTGTTCTGTGTTTATATTACATTGGGTCTTGCCTTGTGACTTATTAGGTTTAGTGTGGTGGATTTTGATGCTATGCTTGGGATAGGTTAGTTGCATTGGTGTTGTGTCCCCATTGAATATAGGGCCCGTAGAGTTAAACTCTGATTCCATATTAAATCCATCTTTAAGTGGGGGCTTGTAAAGTTGTTGCAAAGAGGTAGGTCCATTTCTTGTGCTATAGTATGCTTGATCTCTATGGGTTGCATTCTTTTTCTTGTGGGAGTTAGGGGTGTTGAACCTAAGTTATTTCTTTTCGAATTATTTTGGGTGGTAGATGAACTTTTGAATGTCCTTTTCGATAATGTGGATTTGGGGAAGTATCTTTTAGTTTAGCTAGTGCACCGATTATGTCTATAAGTCTCTTGAATATTAGGCCCTACCTTATTATATTTAGGATAGATTGGGTGATGATAGTTTGGTTTGCCCCGAAAGTGAGGGGGAGTCATTTGAGGGTAGTACTACAAGGTTTAGGGGAGGAAGTTGTATGCTAAGGAGGAGGGATGTGAGTTTGGTTGCCAGAGGTTGCCTTTCTGGGTCTTGTGATGCCGGGTGATGGTATTTGGGTGGACCCTAGTAAGATGAAGGTGATTAGAGATTAGTCTAGACCTTTAACCCATTGCATATTAGGAGTTTCTTGGGCTTAGCGGGTTAATATAGGAGGTTGTGAGTAGGTTTCTTTCTATTGCTTCTCATATGGTTTAGTTCACCCTGAGTAAGGCTAGCTTGAGTGGGTCGATGAGTATGAAAAAAGTTTTTAAAACCTTGAAGATTAAGCTTGTGTCTGCTCCTAGCTTAGCTCTACCGGGACGATTGGA
>DF358377.1:11418-28205 GCA_000787875.1 Solanum virginianum
TGATGCTCAAGATTTGAACTCGAGACCTAAGTATCGCTAGTAATAGACATCAGTGGAATATGGGCTTTTGAAATTAACTCATCACAAAGTGAGGGCCCTTGGCTTTGTCTGTTGGTCCAACTCAAATGGAAAAGCCCAATTACATGTCATTTGCTCGATTGATACAATTGTTTTTTTCAAAAAATTATTCGATTAAGCAAATATATATTATTTAATTATTTATCATAGTTAAAGTTTAAACTAATTATTATCCACCATTATAGTTTAATTCGAATTGTTAGGGGCACGTCCAAAATTTATATAAGTAAGCTCCTAACTGTAAATTCAGAATTTGTTCGTATAAATCCAGAATTTGTATATACTTACCCTAACTTGTATATAATTGTCATATCAATACATTTAATTTGTATAAATTCTGATTTTTTTTTTAAAAATATATCAAAATAGAAATTGTATGTACTTACTTTGTTAGTATATTGACGGCGAATTACACAAATAGACTTCTATATTGCAGTGAATTATACAAACAGATATGTGAATCATACAAACTGCTACTATTTATGAATTAAGTTTCAGGACTAAGTTATTTATGAAAATTTTACTTTTTTAAAAATAGAAAAAATTAATCAAATTAATCGTCATCCAATCGCTTAAATAAAAAAATAACTGATAAATGTATATGTGTATAACGAGTGATTCACAAGAACGAACTCAAAGGAGGGTAACCTTGAACTTTTGACTGTGTTTGCTCCACGATAAAACTTTAAGGTCAACATATTTTACCTTTTGACCTTAAAGACTTGCCCATAGATCAAACGAGGGTCAAAAGTTAAAGATTAATCATTTATAAAGTTCACAATAATTTCAAAGCAATCTCACTTCTGCTGTTTGAGGAGGATAGCATGTAAGTAGATTATCTTCACATCAAGAAGATAGCAAAATTGTTTACGACAGACCCTTGATTAAACGAATGATAAAAAAGAGACAATAACTCATATTTTAAAGTCATGAGATGTAATTTTGATGTATAATTAGTGTATATTCCGAAGAAACAAATCAATCAATCTAGTGGTCATTTATGCAAAGATCATTATGAGGAAACTTCCATTCATTTATCTTTAACTAGTAAAGTTATCAAATTATTAAAAGATTACTCCTCATAAAGCATTGTAATCCATAACTAGTTAACAAGCATTATTTAACTAGAACAACAAGACAATGAAAAAGAAAGGAATTCAACTAGAATATAGAAAAAAAAACAACAACAAAAGAATGAATAGCAAAAGACCATTAAAGGATGTGGTGTGATGAACAAGATTATTTTTCTTAATCAAAAGTTTAAATTTTGAGAATAAAAAAAAAAAACAATGATAGAAAGTGCTTTCTCCTAATGAGTCCTCGCAATGTTAATCTAAATTAATTAAACTCCAATACAAATATCAAAACCTAATGAGAAATCAAAAGTAAAAAAAAAGACTAGCAAAAGATGATGAAAAAATATGGTACAACAGATGAGACTGATTCTTTTTCAAAAAGGGGTCTCGCTTTTGAATTTTGAAAACCTAATGAGAAATCAAAAGAAAAAAAAAAGACTAGCAAAAGATGATGAAAGAATACGGTACAACATATGAGATTAATTCTTTTTCAATAAGAGATCTCACTTCTGAATTTTGAGTATAAAAAAATTATTTATAAATATCATTTCTCTTAACATTCTGTGTTCTCATTATCTGTCTTATATGTGTTAGTTGTATCATATTTACATATTGCCATGTGCTATTCATTACTAGTTACTCCTTGTGTTCTCTTTTCTTTTTGTCATATCTAGTCCAATTTGCTTATGGATTTTGAGATGAGGGTTCCCAGGAAACAAACTCTCTACTTTTATGAGGTAATGGTAAGGTCTGCGTACATTCTACCCTCCCCAGACTCCACTTGTGAGATTTTACTGGGTATGTTGTTGTATCATTTCTCTTAACAAATCCTCGTAATTATGAATCTAATCTAATATGACTATATTAAACCTATTGATTCTTTTTAATAAGACGTTTCGCTTTTGTATTTTGAGTATAAAAAACCCATCTATAAATATTACTTCTCTTAAAAAATCCTCACAATTATGAATCTGAATTAACCGAACTCTAATACGAATATATTAAACCTATTGATATAAACCAAAGGAAAATGAATAAGCAAGAGAACAAAGGTAAGAAAAAAACAAAGTCAATTCACAGCCTTGTATTTTCCATCTTTAGATATATCTATCTTCATCCACTCAATTTTCATATAGTATTAAAAATATAATTTACTCTTTTTTTAAATTTTATTTTTTGAAAATATTTATTTTACGTAACAAACTCAAATCAGTTATTGCTAGAACAGAAATTAAAATTAAAAAAAGAAAAAAGAAAAAAGAGATGCTAAGCATCAGAGTAACAGCAACCATTTCTTCATCTTCAACTGTTTTCTTTACTAATAATTCCAAAATATTATCAAAAAGATTTCCTTACATTTCTAATCCATTGAACAATTCTTCAAAACCCATTAGATGGAATTGTAGGAATTCAAGGATGGAGGCTTCAAAATCAAGTTTTGTTACCAAAGCTTCAGCTCAGCCACTTACAAATCCTGGAGAACTCATTGATTCTGTTGAAACTTTCATTTTTGATTGTGATGGTATGGAAAGTTTCTGTCTTTTTTACATTTTTTTTGGATTTTCTTGATTTATGTTGATTTGGGTGTTTGTGTTTTTGCTTAATCATGATGGTTTTGTGTGTTATTGGACCATTTCACAATTCTTTATCGAATGTTGTTTTTAAAAGTGTTTTTACAGGACTTGGAATGTAGTCAGAGGTGTTTCATTGTGTATGTGTGTGTGTTTATTGCTATGTTATTCACCACAACAACAACATACCCAGTGGAATACCACAGTTGGGGTTTGAGGAGCGTAGAATACGCAGATCTTACTACTACCTCATAGAGGTATAGGTTTATTGACTTGTTTTATGAATTGTGATGTACACAACTTGGAATTAGTAGGTTTGTTGGGTTAATAACATGTTTGACCAATTGAAGGTCTCAAGTCCAAAACTCTTTGCCTACGAATGCAAGGTTTTTGCCTTTTGGGTCGAGCTCGATGCACCGAGCTTGCCTAGTGCGGGTTACCTCTCCTATCTTGTTTGCAAGATATTGCATAGGAGCAGAGGTTTACCCTGTGCGTATCCAAAAGGGTAGCGGCTGCGAGTTCCCCTTGTTATAAAAAAAAACATGTTCGATCAAACTTTTGGGAAGTTGAAACTGTTTTGGCAAATATAATAGGTATTTGGTATCAGATTAGCAAGAAAAACTGTCTGTTGGAGCTCTCAATGTCAAAAAATTCTGAGTCCTCCAACTTGGATCTGTTAGCTTGAAAACTGATTCAAATAACATGAATCCCTTGGCTTTCAGCTTTGCTTTACTGTAGAGCCGTTCTAGTAAAGATTAACTTGATCAGACAGTAAAAAACATCTGATGTGGATGATCATGTTCAAACTTTGGCCCATCATAATACATAGATATTTGAAAACAATGCTTAACGTGGGATGTTTCCACGGAAAGAAATAGGAAGTATCAGAAAAGCTTTTCAAATTTCCCTTATTCTGTTAGCATTTTCAACAGAGGTGGTAGTCTATGTTTCTTTTCCTTTCCCTAATCATCTTTTGTTGTAATTATCTCGAAAGAAATGTTGATAATATGTTCCTAGCAAAAAAGTTGAGTAAGTTACTTAGAATAAGGTCCTTTTTCCCCTCCATTATATACAGGAGTCATATGGAAAGGCGATAAACTGATAGACGGAGTCCCTGAAACTTTGGATTTGCTCAGGGAAAAGGTTAGTGTTTCTAATGATGGGATGCTTTGCATACTTAAATTTGATTACAAGATTGCTTGTAGCATTCAATTTATAGTGACTCCATCTGACTCTTGGATAACTTCATTCTCCAGGGGAAAAGATTAGTTTTTGTTACCAACAACTCAACAAAGTCTAGAAAGCAGTACGGGAAAAAATTTGAAACACTTGGTCTTAGTGTTAACGAGGTAAGCTTATGGTTCTTCTAGTTAATATTTATGACTAAGTGGATCAATAGTTCTAATAGCAAGTCACCTTCCAGGAGGAAATTTTTGCTTCATCCTTTGCTGCAGCTGCTTATTTGAAGTCTATTGACTTCCCAAAAGATAAAAAGGTAAGCCACAATAAAATTCACAGTGGACTGCCAATTGTTTATTGACTGTTAACTGTGAAAGCTATCTGGTGCATTATAGCTAATGAAATCATTATTTTGATGCCTTCAGTGACTAAGTTTTTTATCTTTTATATATATAGAATATTCTAGCAATCTGTATATGATTCTTTTATGTGTTTAAGCCCAATATTCAATCTCTAAACTCTGTTTGTGTCAACTATATAACATTTTCTCGAAGGAGTTAAAAGTTTCAAGTCATTACCTTCATGAATTCTTTATAAGGATTTCATCTTCAGTTAGAAAAAGTAGAGATTTTCTCTTCCAGCCTGAATCGTTAGATGTTTAATGGAACTCAGAATCCATTCTGGTTTTTCATTCTCCCAGATAGTAGAGGTCACTGATCTTCTGTGTGGAGACAGTGAAATATGAATTGGTAAAAGTACTGTCTGATAAGTTATGTACCTCATATTTCATTGCCTCTAATGTTTGCAACTACAGTCACTTGGAATTTGTGGTTTATCTTTTGAAGCAGGCATGTCGGCCAAGACGTGCCTGCTTATTGCCACTTATATCTAAGTTGCAGTGGCTTGCTTAAGCAGACACGTCAACTGGTCGCTTAAGCAGGCAGCTGAAGCAGGCATGTCGACTGTGACGTGCCTGCTTATCCACAGCTGCCTGTCTAAGCAGACACGTCAATCGACAACTGCCTACTTAGCTGCCTGCTTGAAGCAGTGTAGTATGGATTCAGACACACTGCTAAAAAATAAAATGTTTTCTTGAAAAACTGAGATCCATTACCAGCATTGGAATTTTTACCTACTTGTTTAATTGGTGTGCATTTTTAAGGTGTATGTTGTCGGTGAAGACGGCATCTTGAAGGAGCTTGAGTTGGCTGGTATTCAGTATCTTGGGGGACCGGTATGTACAAATAATTGATATGTAGTCCTTTCTACTTTATGAAAAAGCTCTGATATGTCTTGCAGTTAATAGCTTTTGGCCTATGATAGTTTTCCACCTCAAATAAAACAACTAGTTATCTAAAGTTTGGCTAATGGTTTATGAATGAATTTTATATTCTCGTTCTAGTTAAATGACCTGTGGAATTTGTGATATGTTGTGTTCTCACCTTGTCAAGCATCCTTGAGGTATGAGATTTTGTCGCGTGAAATAAGCCTCCGTCTTGTTTTGTTTTTTCCTTTGTCAAGTGTAAAAGTCTTATACTTAGCCAGAAGTTTGAGTTAAACAAGACTTGCAAAATGAAAAGAAACAATGCATTTCATCATCTTTCAACCAAAATTCATGTTTTCTTACACTGCAGACTAAATTACGTAACCTTGGAGCCAGAATGCTGCAATTTGAACCACGTTTTGGGCCCTTTCTTTCAAATCTACTTTGGAAGTTAGGAAATGATCCCGCTAACAATGTTTTTTGATAACATAGTTTTAAAAAAGTCAGAGAGAGCGAGTTATGAAGACATTTGCTCCGTGCTTTCTTTGTTACCATATTTACTTTTGAACTGAATGGCGCATGTTCTCTTTTTAACAGGAAGATGGTGACAAGAAAATAGAGTTAAAGCCTGGATATATGATGGAGCAGGATAAGGATGTATGCTTCATTTCATGCTTCTAAACTTTTTCTCATGTGTGTTCTACGTTCAAATTGGACCAATTTCTACTATCTTTTAAATATATATTGCTGAGTTGCATCTACACCTTTCAGGTCGGAGCTGTTGTTGTTGGATTTGACAGATATTTCAACTACCACAAGATTCAGTGAGTTATCCTTCTTCCCTTTTCTGTGTCAATATTCCCTGCCGCATAATATCTAACAATGTTACTACTTTGTTTGGGTAAATTTGGATGACATTATGGAGTTTTATGCCTAACCAGTAATGAATTTGGGAGCTTTTCTCATTCATTTGCTTGGATTACATATACTTTCTTCTTTGCTCAAAGTTCCGATCATCTAATCCGCTTTAGCTATCCCACCATAAAATATACCCCTTGCTAGAGCTCCTGGTTCAGAGTTTCTAACTAGAATTACCTGCACATACAACTCTGTGTTTTGCTTGTTATAACTGTATAGGCTTCCGATGTGTGCATTCATAGTTCTTCTCTGCCCTGTTGATATCACATATCTAATTGATTTCTGTAATGAAGGTATGCTACCCTGTGCATACGTGAAAATCCAGGATGTCTCTTTATTGCGACAAACCGTGATGCTGTTACTCATCTTACAGATGCTCAGGAATGGGCAGGTTATTCCCATCTCAAGCTTTAACGTTAGTTTCGCATGTTTGTCCTGTGAGTTGAACTGTTCATTACAGAAGTTAGTTGTTGAACCCATTCTCTGTTTGAACTTAGTTTCATTATCGAAACATATATATTGTGAAGAACTGAATTATCAGAATGTTTATCAGATAAATGTCACATGTCATGTTCAGGCATGGAAGGGGAGAAATTAGTGTGGCATTTTGGGAGATGTTAGTGCAAGGTAAAACTAAAGTAATATCGTAAAATGAGAGAAATAAAGGAGGTTGAGGGATCAGAAGCATACATCTTAGTTGAGGGAAGAGGGAAAGAGCTTTCGGTATCTTGGGACAATATACAAAGAAGAAAAGAGGTAGAAATGTTGGGGTTTAGCAAACATGTGTAGTTTGTATACTAGCTGAATAATTTGGCAATCTAACAGAACTGTTCTATTTCTGTCTTATGTACTCAAGTCAGAAAGCGGGTAAAGAAATGTTGAACTGCAATTTGTGAATTCTGACCTGCTGATCAGTTCCTCGGAATCATTTATCTCATCTGTATAAATTTAATCCTTGCTAAAAGAGACTGTTGTAGTATGGACACAAATATCATGTTGTGTTAGATGTACTCAGCACCAATACTATTATTTCTGTAGTCGTCATGTTTGACTCACACTATCATTTACAATAAGAACTTTTTCTTGCAATGAGAATCTATCGCATGTTATTGCGATTTTGATGTACACTTCAATTCTTTTCCTGTTTCACCTTTTTACACTTGGGTCCCAAGTGATTATCTATAGCACCTTTCTGAGCCATTCATTTGCTTTTGCCAATTTTCCCATTTCAGTTGGTTGTCATTTTTGGAAAACATTTCCAAGTTCCTTGAAAATGAGGAAAATGACTTTTCTAGTGGAAGTAGAGAAAACAAGTGCTACACGTTGGCATTCTACATTGATTATGTCCTCATCCTCCAACACACCTCATCTTCACCCCCGACGTAGTCCTCATCCCCACCTCTCATAGTATTTGTGTAGATTATAGATAAATACTTTTAAGATAGTGTTTTTGGCTTATGTATCGAACACAAGAAAATAAGTAAGAATCCACTTATTTTCCTTGAAAACATTTTCCATCATACTGAACACACCCTTATTGTCTTGTCAACATGCTATTGTAGTTAATCTTATATCTAAAGTTTATGTGGTTTCAACTTTGGTCATCTTTACATGGTCCTAGCCATTATAGATTTTGTCCATATTTAAACTAAGCTGCATCCTTTCTGTTCTGTTGCTTCAGGTGGTGGTTCAATGGTTGGTGCGATCCTAGGCTCTACAAAGCGTGAGCCACTTGTTGTAGGAAAGCCCTCGACCTTCATGATGGACTACTTGGCTGATAAGTATGGCAATAATTTTCTACAATATTATGTCTTGTCCTACATCATCATCTTTACTTGCACTCTTTGTCATTGTCTTCTGCTCCCGTCTCTTTTCTCCATTTTTTGGCTGAATGGGCTCTCTGCTGGAGTACAACATTTTTTGGTGTGTGAATCAGCAAGCTTTTCTGACGGGGATTCAATTAAACCCCCCTCCGCGTCCACCTAACCTCACTCGCTCTTCATTACGTTATATAATCGCTGTGGTTCTTAATTATTTCAGATGTATACTTGTTAGTTGGTGATGAAACTTTATCATTTATGATGAATGCTTCATTATGAGACTTATAACAATTATGATATTACAGTATATTACCTTACTTCTAAATCAAGTTTGATTAGTGCTCTCTAATTGCATGTGAAGTAATTATACTTTTAGCAAGTTGACCTAAATGTTTGCATCATGCTTATTTAGGTAGTATTTGTGCTGTCTCTCAAAAAGAGATAGAAAGAATGCTTACAAACTTCTTCTTCAATGTATTTACACATTCAAACCAAAGGAGTAGTATTAGCATTGCAATGTATCAAGCAATTTTCTTGATCCAACATGAACAAAATCCTTCTGTCATTTTCAGGTTCATATTAATAGTAAAAAAGCAATTGTTCTGTTGAACGTTACAAAGTTCTTTACAGAAATAGATTAGTTTTTAACTGGACAATCGATAACTTTTCTTTCTTCATCTTCTTTAATGTCATCATAACAGGTTTAAGATAGAGAAGTCACAGATATGCATGGTCGGTGACAGATTGGATACAGATATATTGTTTGGACAAAATGGTGGCTGCAAAACTCTTCTTGTTCTCTCAGGTTTGATCAGAGAGGAAAATTTGTTCTCCTTTAAAGGCATATGCTTCAAAATTTGTCATCCAATACTATCTTTTAATCGTGTTCTAGGTGTGACATCTTTATCGATGCTCCAAGATCCCAACAACTCTACACAACCGGATTTCTACGCCAACAAGATTTCTGATTTCCTCTCCATCAAAGCAGCTGCTGTTTGAGCAACTCCACTGATTACATGTGGTGATTCCATTCTTTATGTCTGATATGTATTTACAAGTTTCCCTTTTGGCTAAAAGATGGGAGGTTGAAATTAGGCATATGAGAAACTACATAATGTAATGTAAAAGAATACCATTTAAACATTCTAGATATAATAATGGTTCTTGGAAAAAAGTGAAGTCTAAGCTCAACTACTTCCATCATGAATCATGTACTGAGTTATCTTTTGATTATTTTCCCTTGGTGGTGCATAATGATGCCAAAAATGGAATGTCATGATTCATATGTTTCCCGAAAACAACCTCTCTATCTCTATAAGATTGGTGGTAAGGTCTGCATACCCAGTTGTGGGATTTCTCTGGGTATGTCCTTTTTTTATGATTCATATGCTTCAATTTAATGTAGGTGGGATGTGAGTACTATTGTAAAGTATCAGTTTTTGTATTGTTAATAGTGCTAATCAGTCTTCTACCTCTAAGGCAGGGGTAAGGTGTGCGTACATTATATCCTTCTCAAAGTTTACTTTGCAAGACAATATTGCATATGTTGTTATTGTATTACCGTTAGTAGTGATAACAAAATTCAAAACAGATAAAACTTAATAGTGATAATCAGTCTTTCTACCTCAGGGGTAAGATTTGCGTACATTTTATCCTTCTCAAATTTTACTTTGCCAGACAATATTGCATATATTGTTATTGTAGAACTGTTTGCAGTGATAGCAAAATTCAAGACAGAAAAAACTTACAAGTGAGGCAGAATATTTCTAGTACCTACTTCGACATTGTAACTTATCTAGACTCGAACTATATGTCAAAAATATTGAGATTAGTTTAGCTCATTTGTTGTATGATATATTATCTTACTGTTTATTTTCATATATGCTCTGCGAAGCTGGGCATTCAATGTTCTTACGGAGGAAGCCTAGCTGAAAGAGAATTGAAAGGGCCTTCAAAAAAGAGAGTGGAAGGATTTCCTTCTGCCCATCTGTCTTTTACGGTTGCTGCTTGTTAAATTTCGTTAGGTTCTTTGTCAAATACTAACTGATTTAAATCTATATTCTTTTGGGGTCTAACTTTGATTAGGAGATCTAGTTAATGAAAAGGCTAGACCGTAGCTATTCAAGCACGCGATTGGTCTATTATATAAAATAATTTATAATGCCAAAAATTAGGTATTCTCAATATGCAAGGTTTGAAAATTTTGAAAAATTAAAGCACAAGAAGTTAATTAATGAAGACACCTATCGAAAACTACTAAGAGAGGTATTATCCATTTTTAGAATGAAAAAAAATATAAAATTTAAATTTCGAACCTCACTCAAAGAGGTGCATCTAATCATCATTACATTATATGACATTTCGAGCATAAGTTTATACATCTATATTTAAATATTTTTATTAAAAAAATATTATTATATATGATCTCGGGAGAAGAGCATGAGTTCACATAAACCCAGAAAAACCTTCTAGGTACGCCATGTTATTTGATGAATAGTTTAGGTATTGATTGAAGTATTGATAAATGACTAGGTGAATAAGTAATTAGTGTTGACAATACAACAAAAAAAAATTATTTTTCTTGATGTGTTAAAAGTAAGAGTAAAAAGTAAAAATATATTTTTAAAATAATAAACATTTTCAAACTAGAACAAATTTAATGTAGTATTTGACCATATGTTTTGGATCAGATTTTAAAACTTTATCTTCAAATATCTATTTGATCATAAAATTTAATTATTAATTAAAACTTATAATGGAGGATCTTTATTGAGCATGACTATAAAAGAAAAACAACATATTCGAACAACAACAAATTTAATCTAGTATTTGATCATATATTTTAGATCAAATTTTAAAACTTTATCTTCAAATATCTATTTAATCATAAAATTTAATCATTAATTAAAACTTACTGTAATAGAAGGTCTTTATTAAGCATGACTATAAAAGGAAATAAACATATTCATACAAAAACAAATTTAATCTAATATTTGATCATACATTCTGAATCAAATTTTAAAATTTTATCTTCAAATATCTATTTGATTATTAAATTAAAACTTATAATTGAAGGTCTTTATTAAGTCATGACTATAAAAGGAAATAAACATATTTGTACAAGAATAAATTTAATCATACATTTTGGATCAAATTTTAAAACTTTATCTTCAAATATCTGTTTTGGTCATAAAATTTAATTAGATTTTAAAAATCTAATCTTTAAATATTTTCAAAATATAAATCACAAAACATTATTTTTTTTCAAACATAATCCAAAATTTCAAAATTTATTACCAAATAGAGTTAAAAAAGGATTAGAACAAATAAAATCTCCTCAAAAGACAAATATACCCTCCTCAATCCCTATTGTCTATGCATAAAATCTAAGGGTAATTAAGTCATTTCACTTCTCCTACACTTTCAGGACTTTGGGTTGTTCCTTCAAATAAATATATTCAGATCCAACAACACAATCAAAAATTCCAAAGCTAAATTCTCCGGCAAATCGATCGATTGTCCGTTCGGTGATCGGAAAAAATTTAGGCATTGACGGTATAAATTCGAGTTCCTGCGAGAGACGAATTGAGAAAGATGAATGGAGTTGCGGAATGCAGCGTTTGCCACTCGAAATTGGTGGTTTCGCCTAGCAAAAGAACGGTTTCAAAAGCGTATGATCATCATCGCACTGATGTATCGGTGAAAACTCGTGCTTTCAACGTGTTTTTGGTTGTCGGTGACTGTGTTTTGGTCGGTTTACAGGTATGTGAAACTTGCATTGTGAATTTTACGGTTTGAATGATGGTGTTACTACTTGCTCTTCAACTATTAAGCTAGAAATAATCAGCTGAAATATTTTTATTGTGAATTTTTTGGATAAAATATGCACGTAGACGGTTAACTGATAGGAAACAAATCCTTTTGAGCTAGAAAGTGTGAGTTTTTTGGTTCCTTGATAGACAACGAAGTAAAGAAGACGTATACAAAAGCTTATGATTTTTCATCACACTGATGTGTCTTTGATAACTTGAGCTTTCAACGTCTTTTTGGTTGTAGGTGACTGCATTTTGGTCTGTTAACAGTTATGATTTTTCGCTTCTGTAGCTTATGTGAAACTCACATTGTTGCGGTTTGGATGATTGTATTATTACTTGCTCTAAATTATTAAGCTAGAAATAATCAGCTGAAGAATGATCTTTTTTATTGTGAATTTGTTGGATAAAATATGCACGCAGTCGGTTAACTAGTATGAAGCAAATCCTTTTTGAGCTAGAAAATTTGAGCTCTTTTGGTAACTTTAAAGAAGATGTTATGCACGTAGACGGTTTACTAGTATGAAATAAATTCTTTTTGAGCTAGATAAATTGAGCTTTTTTGGTAATTTAAAGAAGACGTTTGCGTCAGTGGCTGGAAGATGAACAGATACAAAAGCCTATAATCGTCGCGCTGATCTATCACTGAAAACTCGCTCTTTTAACTTCTTTTTGGTTGTCAGTGACTGCATTTTGGTCGCTTTACAAGCATTTAATTTTTGCTGCTGTAGCTTATGTGAAAGTCGCATTGTGAATTTTGTGATTTGTATGGTTTTGCAACTTGCTCTTTAACTATTAAGGTAGAAATAATCAGCTCAAGAATGATCTCTTTTTATTGTGATTTTGTTGAATTAAATATGCATGTGGACTGTTAATAGTATGAAGCAAATCCTGTTGAGCTAGAAAAAGTGAGTTTTTTTGGTGAATTGAAAAGCCATAGAGTTAAGAAGACATATGCATTAGTGCCTGGAAGGTGAATAGATACAAATTCATTTGCAAAAATAATGCAGAAGGCTGAGTATCAGGAACTGCAACCTGTCAAACTTTACATCTGCATCAATAAATGCTGCAAGTTGATAAAAGTCTTATGATGTGGAGTTAGTTGGTGAAATGAAGTAGGAGAGGCAGTTGCTAGCAGAATCACTTTTTTTTTTTCAATTTTAAGGGGTGCGTGGGGGAGGGGGCATGTGATTCATCACCGGTGTATCTTAGTGCAGAGTCATTTTTCTTATGACCTGGAAAGCTGTTGTTGTAGCTTTGGAGATTGAGGATAATGAACCAGTCCTCTACACTTCTCCCGTAAATACTAAACTTGGTTCGAACTCAGTAATTCACATTTACTTCACATTTTGTGTTTTACCTTTGTTGTTGAATCAACGTCCAAAGACTCTTAGTTTAGAAGACATTAGTCTCCAGAGTTCAAAAGTATCCCATTTCTCTAGGTTAAAACATTAAGAGCAATGCCTAGGCATGTTGGCATTGTTTTGGAAACCTAACTTTTGCAGTATGTCACTGTGGTTCCATTAGCTCTCTTTCTTAGCATTGGGAGAGCGTACCTTTGGAACAACCATTGAGAAATACTGGAGCTAATGAAGGGTTTAGCTGCTGGACTATGTTGAATATGTTTTGGGCTATCCTACAATTTTTTTCCTTTGACTATCAGGGTTGTAGTTTTAAATATGTTTGCTTCTGCTTGATTTTCGCTTGATTGAGATAATTGTGATTTTTGTATAAAAATCTTCTAAATTGTGCAAAAATATTGATATTAATAAAACTGAGTCATCTAGGAATGTAGAAGGTGAAATGGCTCAAAAGAGTAAATTGATGGGTAAGTCTAAGTTTCACTTTTGAATGTCATCAAATTTCTCATAATTTTACAAAATATCTTTGAATGACTTTCCATGGAAAAACACTTACTTATATTACACCAATAAAAGTACCTCATAGTCTAAATATCCTCATTTACTGAAGGTTTTGGTATGACCTTGAGCTTTTGATTTGTTTAGTTTTTTTGTGTTGAATATTGAATATGATGAATTTGTATTTATTTAAAGAAAAATGTGTATTAGAGTAGTTATTTCTTAGAACTTGGTTAAAAAAAGAAGTTATTTGGAACCAAGTACTACTGGAATATTTGTGGTTTCCTTGTAAGTTTCTAAGTTATGCTATATATGTATATGGAATAACATGTATTTTCATTTCTTTCTTTTATTGCAGCCTATACTTGTATATATGTCAAAAGTTGATGGAAAATTCGAGTTCAGTCCCATTAGTGTTAATTTTTTGACTGAGTTGGCAAAAGTCGCATTTGCAGTAGTAATGCTATGCTTAGAGGTATGGCTTTTCTCTCTTCATTGACTTAACTTATTCTATAACCTTCTATACCTTCAATTTTTCTATGAGCTTCTTCTCTTCTTTTTCAATATAGCAAAATTCTCAACCTGGTATTACTCATATGCATCATAGCTTGTTCTTAATTTTTGATACCTTTCACTTATTTTAAAATGTCTCAATTTCTTGTATCATTTGAAGGCTCGAAACCAGAAGGCTGGTGAGAAGTCTCTTCTTTCGCTCTCCACACTGTTCCAGGTAAGACTTGTTAATACTCAAAAGTGATTTTATTATTTCTAAATAGATATACAAGTTTCATGTGAAGTTGTGTCAAAAAATAAAAGAATATTTCCACTGAGACGTGCCTTCTTCATGTATACAAAAGAATATACCTACACTTTGTTTTTACCAAGTAAAAGTATTTTCTCATAAACATGGCCAAACTGGCTATATACGAGGGGTATAACAAAAGGGAGAGAATCTTCAAAATATATGATTCTCTATAAACTTTACCCAACCGTCTATACAACAAGGACCTTGGTATGTGCACCAAAAGAAAATAAGAGAATGGAGACTACTCCTTGACAGAGAGAAATTCTACCCTACTCCTTCTAAAGCTCTCTTATTTTTCTCTCCACACAATCTACATTTACTCTAGTGGAACCATGTTTAACCATGAACCAAGCCCTTCGTTTTCTCCCTCTTTTTCCTACTCTTCCAACTGAACATAAAATCTTTCAGTTTTTGGCATTTGCCCACCAAGTCAGAAACCACCTACGCATACCCCGCCATAACCTCATGGTTGACCCGTAATATAGACGAAAATGATCCACATTTTCACCCGCTTCCATACACATGTAATACCAATTGATGCAGACCGCCTCCCGTCTTCTAAGATTTTACGCTGTCAAAATCATCCCTCTAGTGGCTAAACAAGTAAAAGAGCACACCTTCCTCAGCATCTTTGGATTGCATTAATGGAAAAACATGCTCCTCCCTAATCAAAAGTTTAAAAGGTCTTCACAGATAATGCTCCATTATTACTCAGGCCCCACCACCAAGCGTCGGGGTTGTCAATTGGATTGACTTGCCTTTGTAGTAGTCTAACAATCTTTGAAACTCTGTCACTTCCCAATTTTGAAATTCCCTTCTAAATCTCCAATTCCTTAAAGTCTCTCCACTTGTGTCCTCCGAACTTGTTGAATTGTCAAGTCTCCTTGGTAAGAATGTTCTGATCAATCTCTGGAATTCATCTTTCAAAATATGTATTCACACAAGCTATGTCCGCCAGAATTTACTCCCCTCTCCGACCTTGAATGACTCTAATTGATATTAGATGATACTTGAGTTTATTTTAGGAAGTTTCTTCCCAATATGTTGTCTATTCTCTCTTTGCCCATTTACTCCTCCCTCTCAAGTCATTTGAGGCTCTTCCATCTGAAGGGGATATGTTTTTCTGTTGAAACGTATGAAGAGAGAAAATAAATTTATAAAGCTCTATGAATAGGAGAAAGTTTTATGATTTGCCAGCCGATGTTGATTGGAGTTTATAATTTTGTATTGTTCAACACACTATGGAGATATAGGGTATGAACAACATACTATTTTCAACAAGCAGGATCTGCTCATTGGAATCCCAAAATTCTTCACTATATTGTTGGGTTTTTTCCCTGAAAAGCTTCTTTACATTGTTGTCTTTGTCATGTAAAATTCAATTTATACTCATAGATTTTAGCAATTAATATTAAATATTCATTTAACAATAATACGAATTATAGTGCAGACAGGCAACAAGAAAATGTCTCGATCTGCTAATCTTACATAAATCACTTAATTACACAATATGACATTCATAATTAAAGCATTTGAGTCGCTTATTTCTGCATCTACTTTTCCAACGAGGATATGACCCTTTAGAAGAGGGTGTGGTGGTCGAAAATTTGGATAATAGGTTAGTAGGTAGTCGAGTGCTTTGCTTTCCATTCCTGGAGTGTTAGTTTTAGTTCGGCATGTTTGTATTCTTAGATTTTTAATTTCTATTGGCTGTTTCCCTAGCCTTGATTATTGTATTTTCTTTTTGTTCCTCATGCTTGTTGCTGTCACCTTTTTCATCGGTTTTGAGCCGAGGGTTATCAGAAACAACCTCTTTTCCGTGTAAGGAAGGGGTGAGAACCCCACTTGTGGGATTAAACGGGGTATGTTGTTGACTTCTTTGTATACCAATATTGTTACTTACCTTTATGAGAACGACGATATTTAATATAAACAGGGGGAGTTAGGTGGATTACGAACCCACCTCACCTAGGGTGGCTTAAAGCCAAAGTTTAATTAGAGTTTTCTATGTAAAACTAAAATCTATTTTGTTAACTTTTTGAGATGCAAAATCTAAACTTTTAATAGTGAAGTCTTTTCTTATGTTTATTCTTATATTTTTTTCTTCTTCCTTATAGATAGTTTAAGTTTAATCATCCTTGTTAAATCTACATAGAAAATTAGCTTTCTTTTCTATATTTCTCCTTTGTTTTCCAGTATACTAGGAACAAAGAAACAATAACCAAAAATGCTGATGACTACTGACTTTTAAGAATACTTACTGGATGATTAATGGGGCCTCAATAAATTGGGGGCCTAAAGCAGTTGCTCAGCTGCTTGCTCCTTCAGCCGGCACTGACATCACCTGGTAAAGGTGGGAACCTATCTGGCCACAGAGGAATACCTACACTTTGTTTTTACCAAGT
>DF358377.1:28236-41181 GCA_000787875.1 Solanum virginianum
GCACTATTGCTTATTGGCATTGGCCACAGAGGAAGAGTAATCGGTTTCTACTTCACCAAGTTATTTTTGTCTAACTAATATGTGAATGGGCTTTGTTCGTTAATACATAGACCGATCTGATTTTTGAATTAATGAATCTAACTGTTCAGAAGTTCTTTCTCTCACATTCCTCTGCGACTTAGGAGACAAGTGAGATTTAAGAATAACAGTGAAATATGTTCATGGCAACTTTTGTTACCAACTGCTTTTCCTTTATTAATTGCAGGCTGCTCGGAACAATGTGCTTCTGGCTGTTCCTGCTCTGCTTTATGCTATTAATAACTACCTTAAGTTTATCATGCAGGTAATTTTTTCCTGTTGTTCCTCATTTGGATACTAATAGGTCATTTGGAGAAGTTCTGGCCATGTGTTGTTTAGTGTGTTTCTATTATTACACTATTTTGCTGCTGTTATTGCTCTTTTTTGGAGACTTTCCACTGCTTTTCTTATCATTTTTTTCTCCTTCTTTTACTTGGGATTGATGCACTTGAGCCGAGGGGCTTTGGGAGACAACCTCTCTACCTCCACGAGGTGGTGGTAAGGTTTATGTACACTCTGCCCTCCCCAGATCCCACTTAGTGGGATTTCATTAGGTATATTATTGTTGTTGTTCCTTGTGTGATGCTTATCAAAATTCTCATGACTCACTGCCCTTATCTTATATTGGAATGAATACAAGGAATGCGTCACAAAGAGATTCATATACCCAAGCTCAGCTAGCTTGGGATTAAAGCATATTTATTGATATGGCTGTTATTTTTTTTCTCTTTCTCCCTGTAGCATACTATTCTAGTATAATTTAGAAATGTCATGTGCTTTCTGAGCTATAGATATCTATATACATATAACTCAAAAAAGGAAAAAAACATTACAAGAAGATTTTCTTTTGTAGCCTCTTTTATTGCTTTAGATCAAAAAGTAAATTGAGTATCTTCCCCTAAAGTTGAGAACTTTGGCATGAAGAGATTTGATTGTCATTTCAAGTTGAATTGTTTAACCTTATCATATATTCTCTTTTTGTTGTGATTATTTTCTTCAAAATTTTATGTTAAGATCATTGGTAATTCGGGATTCATGTCCTCTGCCTCTATACTTTTATCTTTTGTGCTTTTGACGTAACTCATAAGGACTCACTTTCTTGTCTAATCCTATAGTTGTGCAGTGTTGGTGTATGTCATTGGAGTTTCAACTATTCTCTCACACTTCCTAATGACACTTCTGTTACTTTGTGCAGTTATATTTTAACCCTGCTACTGTAAAGATGTTGAGTAACTTGAAGGTATTCATTTGCTTATTGTTATTTCTGACACTTTCAGACTTTGCAATTTACTTGTGAGGATTCAGATCTTACATGCTAGGTTAATTACAAACTCTGTTTGCTATCTTTTGTTTCTGCTTCAGTTTTAGCTCTAAACTGTTTTTCTAGTAGGTGTTAAAATTTCCACGTGTGCACTCAAGAATGATTGGAAGATAAAAAAACTATGAGCTTATTTCTCTTCAGATGGTTAGATGGGTAGTCCTTTTTTTCCTTTATGTTATCAGTTGAGCCCGGCCAACTTGTGTGCACCTTGGTTGATTCACCAGGCTGCCTGTCCAACTCACAAGCACGGGTTTCCATGGGTAACCTTGCTCTCCAAAGATGGAGCCGATAGGCTCACATCAAGTGCTTGTAGTTGGGATTTGGTAGTGAGCTGGTTAGTCTTTTACTTGCAGCTTGTATTCATGGATGATGTGATTACTCTTCTGATGCCTAATCTGAGGATTCACTTACTTCGTGTCATACTTGTACCAGATCTTTCCTATTCTGCTGCTGATTGATCTGTCTTCTCAAATTTTGAGTTGGTGATTTTTTTTCTTTTTTTGATTCTTAAAACATGCAGGTTTTGGTAATTGCAGTCTTGTTAAAGATAATTATGAAACGCCGATTTTCCATAATTCAGGTTGGTTAAGCTAAGAGAGGTTTGTTTATTAACAATAGTCAACTGTATTTAATTGATCTTTAGATGTGTCCGTGCTGTGTTTATGCATCTTGGAACCTGAAAGAATGCTAGCTATATATGACTATTAAATCTAAATGGTCACAGTGGGAGGCTCTTGCACTATTGCTTATTGGCATCAGTGTGAATCAGCTGCGCTCTCTGCCGGAAGGTGCACCAGCTTTTGGTCTTGCAGTGACAACAGGGGCATATTTGTATACCTTGATTTTTGTAAGTATTAATACGGATATAATTCTTAATGACTACTCACATTCTTTACTTGGGTAATCCATCAGATATTCCAGTCTTTGAGTGTTACTGCATTCAAGAAATATTTTACCTTGGGGGATCGGGGCATTAATTCACACTTGTTCCCTTTCTTTTTCTTTTTTGTCCTAAGAGAATATGTGGTTCACAATACAATGCCACTTGTACTGTAGGAAACTTAATTCAATACTTTCTTGACTTTACACCTGTTTGCCTTATTTAATATATAGAAACTGATGCAATGTAATGATTCAGATCACTGTTCCTTCACTGGCATCTGTCTACAATGAATATGCTTTGAAAAGCCAATTTGAGACCAGCATTTATCATCAGGTGAGCTATTGCTGTTGATTGCTCCTTAAGTGCTTTAAGCTGCTACAGTGAGTTTGAATTCATTCAACTGGATCCCAGGCAAAACAATAGACATATTCTCTTCCGTAACTTCTTTCATTTCCAATATTCTTCACTGTCAGTTTGAACCATCACATAGAATCGTACATTGATTTGCTAACAATCAGATGTTTTTTTCTGAGCAATACTTTTGTTTGGTATTATTATACAAAGCTAATATTATAATAATAATCACGATATTCTAAGTAGTGAAACGCTTGTAACCTCTTGGTGTGGTTTGTTTAATGGGCGTTATGACTTTATTAATGATCCGTACAAGCAACTATGTTGTTCTTTGCAGAATTTGTTTCTGTATGGATATGGTGCAATCTTCAACTTCTTAGGCATACTTGGAACTGTCATTTACAAAGGTATGAATGGGAAATCTTATCTTTTTTGTGTTGCCTAAGAAAGAAGCTGTCCTGACATTTATAAACATGTAATTAAAGCATTAATATCTGAAAAAAACTGATCAAATTATTAACTTCTTTGGAATTCTATTTTCAGGTTATCTTTACTTTCCCTCTATAACTTTCACCTCCTTGATGAATCAGTTACAACTTACATATATATTGTTGTCTCCCATTAAAGCGAAAATCAAGAGTAATTTAAGAGATTCTGATTCCTGTATCTTTTTACTATCACTTCCTCTATGTATCCAGTTATTAAGGTCTTTAAAATAATGTTTGAATAGATAACTAATTGAAGTGACAAGCTTATCAGCTGGTTCTATTAAGATTTTTCTTTGTGATGCCCATTTCTTTTCCCAAGATTCCACAAGAATCAGTTGAAGATGTATTCAGTGGCTACCTCTCTTGACTTTTTAAATTTTTTTTTTTTATAAAGACCTCTCTTGAGATATTTCGACCTGCTCCTTCTAAGTTTTTCATCTTTAAAGACCTAAAGCACGTGGAACACTGTAAAAGTGTTGCTTTTATCAAAGTAATACCCATCCCTATCCTTATCTCCTGTGATTGAGAGATACTGGTTTTCGGCTTATCTCTGTATCATTGGTTGTGAACGTTCCATCTATTTGTATTTTTCACTTAGTTGGAGGTCCAATATCTAGCAGATGATTTAATATTACTGTTACATCCCCCTACTCTAGTCAAAACATCAATCTGGCTCACTTCTCCAATTGGAAAAGCTCCAACTTCCTTGTTTTGATGCGAAGTCATGACACTGCTTTAAACCAGGTCAATATCCTTTAAACTGCTCTATATGTATAATAATGCAAATGGAGAAAAAATTCACCTCATGAATTGGAACAAGATAATATTTCATATTGAGCTTGGGAATTTGGAGTTAGAGACCTTAAAGGAGCATGATGGGAAATAACATTGAAGATATGCAATTGAGGAAACAACCATGTGGAGGAAGGTGATATTTGGTAAGCTATGGTGATGGCATGCAGCTGATTCACTAGGGATGTTCCTCTACGTACAAACTAGTCCACTGAGAGGTATCATGAAAGGAATAATTTCATTGAGAGGAATCATGAAAGGAAAAAATGAATTTATTTAGGTCCATTGGTTCTTGATTGGAAATAGGATGAGCATAGCTTTCTGCTCGATTCATAATATGGAGACAATACCTTGAACGATAACTTTCCCAATTTATTGTCGTGGCCAATGAATAAGAGAAGTACAGTAGATGAGCTCTCAGTTGCAAAGGGAACCAGATATCTTGGAGTAACTTTTTTATAAGACCTTTTTAGGATTGGGAGTTAAATGAGGTAGAATCTTTTTGGGTGAGGCTTCATAGCTTTAAGCAGTTTTGTAATTATAAATAATATTTTTTACATAAAGTCAAGCAGATAGAATGATTTGTGAAGGTTCACTATCAAAATGCTTCTTAGTCATGCATTAGTACATATGCCTTGTTCAATGGTGGAGAGAAGACCCCACATGTTAAGCTATATGGAGTTCTTGAACATGGAAGAAAAGTCACGTTTGCATACCGTGCTGTCTGTGAATCGATCCTGAATTTCTATAGGAGATAAGTTGCTATCAGCTTCAAGAAGAGAGGATGAATTGTGGTGTGTTGTTGTTGTATGTGCCCCAAGCATGGATAGAATATGGATATTTTTCATTGCGTTGCGAAATATTGGCAACATGGTCCTAATCTGCAGTCGAAAGGATGAACAAGAAGCTAGGACAGCTCATCTTTGCATTTTTCGAGTCTTATGGAGGGAAAGAGATGGCAGAACATTCAAGGGAAAAGAAAGTCCATTACTGACGGTCAAGAATTCTCTTTTATTTCTTTTGTACTTTGTATGTGAAGTGATAAGCCAATGTGTTAGGATGGTTAGATTTTTGGGAGGCTTCATATATATGACTATAACTGTTGTAGGTGTCCAGTGAAGGTAAAGCTGTTTTAAGGTGGACCTCAAGCCTTCAAGTGTTTGAGGGGGAGGAAAAATTTATTGTGGTCTGGCTTTGACTTGGCATAGAGTTAAGAAAGTGGAGAAGACTTTTGAATCTTGTGGTTTTAAACATGTCATGTGGAAAGTTGGGATCAAGGAATTGCCAAAACGGGTAAAAGACATTCTTTTTTAAACGGACTAAATGGGAAAGTAAGACAAACAAATTGAAACAAAGGAAGTATAAGGAAAGCATTAAATGAAGACATATAGAAGTTACTCGTCATAATTTAAGAAGTTAACAAAATGGACATGGATTGTGTCATCCTTAGATTGAGTACTATCGATAGCAGGATCCACACTTGTTTATACTTCCCAGGTCTTTTGAGTTTGCCTAAAATGCCTATAATGCATCGATCCATCTCTCCCATTGTTGAGGATGTGTTCCTACTTCTGGTTGTTGGTTTGTGCACAGAACTTATTTAATCCCTTCACTCATGGCTAATTTTGTATGAAATGCTCTTCAGGGCCTGACAATTTCGATATCTTACGGGGACACTCACGAGCAACAATGTTTCTAATATGCAATAATGCAGCTCAGGGAATCCTATCTTCGTTTTTCTTCAAGTATGCAGGTGAGGCTTCTTTCACTTATTTGGCTTCCCAAGTAGATTTTTGACTATTATCAATGAAGGCAATAGAATGTATTTTCGAAGAATTAATTGAATTACTAAATGGAACCTCTTATTATTTGCGCTCGATAAGATGCATCTGTGTATACATCCTGTCTAACCATCCGATTTATATTCCATAAAATTTTGGCCTTTTATATTTCTGTTGTATGAGAGCCGCAGTTCCTTAAATTTTTCCAATTTCTGCACACCAAAATGGGCGCTTCAATTTTTAGTTATTTTGCATTTGCTATTGAATTTAGATTCTTAGCTCTTACAAGGTAGGTCCGATTTCTGGTAGTGAGCAATGTGCAGATTTCATTTTTCCGCGGTAGTTTGTATTGTCTTGTAAATGTATTAATTAAAAGCATTAACTAATCATAGCTTCGTTTTTACGTTTGCAGATACAATTCTGAAGAAGTATTCATCAACTGTTGCCACTATTTTCACTGGAATAGCATCTGCTGTACTGTTTGGACATCACCTTACAATGAACTTTATTTTAGGAATCTCCATTGTGTTTATCTCGATGCATCAGGTTATATTTGGATGCTGTTTTATCTATTTTGAGTGGCATGCTTAGTTTTTTACTTGGACTTACGTCAAGCTTCCATTTTTCAGTTCTTTTCACCTTTTGCAAAGGTCAAGGATGATACAAAAAACAGCAGCCTGGAAATGGATTATCAGAAAAATTATAGGTGCACTCTTTTTTAAAGTTTCAAGCTTTGTGATAGCCAAATTGATATAGACAAGAGATCAGGGTTACCCTGCAACGTCTTTTCTCAACAGGCTTTCAGGATGCTTGTCACTAGGTTTTGCCCTTTAGATTGTTTTGGATAAACTATCGTTCATAGGAATTGCTATTGTGAAAAGACTGTCTAAACTCCAAGAGCCTAGGTGGATATTGGTCTCAGGTTACAGTGTATACATATGTATGATTGCAAACATTATTAAAGAATTGGAAATATGCAACTCCTGCACACTAAGATGGTGTATACCACTTGACCTGGTGTGAGAATAGATAGGGATTTAGATGTTAAGAAAGTTTTAATGCCCTCTGTGTGCTAGTTGCAACTGAGTGAATCTTGAAGGGCCAGTGGCAGAGTTCTATCCTTGATCACTAAAGGTCAAGATATCTTTTCATGCAGCCAAGTGAGTATTTTTGGTATTTTTCCCTTAGATATGGAGCCTGTGAAATTTCATAAGCTCTTTATACCCCTGAAAAGTGAAGCTTTGCAACCTTAAATATATATCCAAATTACTTTTTCTTTTTGCTTTCCTCGTCTAGTTTCAAGGGCTCCAATCCAAACACCTCCTAAATGGTCTGCTTAATGAATTAAAAAAAAAAAGTGATGACGAAGATGCTTGACTTAATGACATCTCAATTTGTGGCTGTCTTCACATGGTGTCAGAGTGGATAAAAATGAGAGGAAGGATCCAACTTTTTTCAAGCAAGAAACCTGTTAATGACTGCTAAAAAAAACTATGAAATGAGAAGTTAATGGCAAATGAAGCATGAAAAGAAAAGGTCCTTTCATGTCAAAAACATTAGAATAGGGAATACTCTCCAGTTCAGAATTGGAAAAGGAAAAGAAAGATAGAGGAAGCATATGATTGAGAAATCCTATTCATAAGATCAAGAGCTCTTTTTTGTTTATAGAAGATTTTGGGCTGATGGGAGTATTTCTAATTAATGGCGATGCAGGACTTGACGTACTAGACGCATTGAACCTCATCTAGTTTGTAATCAATTTTTTCCACTGCCATGGTGCTTTTCTGATATTATTTTCTGAATTATGAAAACAAAATAGGAATTTGATCAAGTTCCTCGTTTCCAGGAGCAGAGAGCTCTTGTTTTACTTTAAGTGGACATGAAATCAGGCGGGGGCAAAATGAAACAATTTCTTCTTCTGGTCCAATGGAGGGCCCACCTTTTTTTTTTTTTAGTTTCCATTAAACTATAGATTTTCAATATGTGGTCTTATTAAATATGCAGGTGTTGTCGCTAATCTCAGTTATCACTTTGACGGTTTGATGCATGTTGTGTGAAATCTTTTGTTATTATGCCTTTCTCAAAACACATTTGATATCATCAGTCTATTGTTGTTTCCTTGGAATAAAATTTGAGTGCTTCATTTCTACAGGTCAAAGGATGGATCCTTCATAAATATGGCGGCTGGGGCAAGTGAAGATGTAAGACTTTGATCAACTTGTGAAACAGAAAAAAAGAATTCAAAAGATTATGCATGCATGTCTTTCTCAAATCTTTTTATGACATTTGCAGGCTAGCCATCGGGTTGGATCTGATGACAGAGAACCCCTGCTTCCCCGTTAGTTACCATAGGTATGCATTCTCCTGGCACTCTTTTGTGCTGTTGAATGATATCTGTAATAAAATGATTACCTTTGTAGTCTCAGTATGTCAACAGGTTGATACATTGTGTACTTTCAATAATTTGTTGATATGTTTCAGCGTAATAGATGGTTTTAGAGGAGCAAGGTGTTAAGACCTGTCTTATTGACTAATATAGTAATATGGCGCTGGTTGAACTTTTAGGTCTTCCGCGTGATCCTCATTAAAATTGCTGATGCATTAGACTTTTTAGAAATATCAGGTTTATACCTAAACTATTTGGAATAACCTACTTTATATTCCTTACCAAATATTAGTGTAGAATCCTATTCTTGTGTATTTGGTTTTTTTTTTTTTTTTGAGAAGGTAACACTTGTATTATATTTCTAAAAAAAGCACAGGATCCTAATTACAATTGAAGAAAAGTATCTGGTAGATCTTCAACCCTATGGACAAAAACTTACAAAGACTTTACAGCATTAATAACAGATTCTATCCCCTTTCCTCCATGTATAGTTTCCTCCGACCAAGTGAGGATCTTGTAATCCCATATCCTCAATGAAATCAGACAGATCAGTCATTGCTCTTGTGGTTCTAGAGCAATTCTTCTTTTCTGAGGGGAATCTGACTGTGTTAAAGTCCCCGCATACAATCCAAGGCCCATCGAACAGCCCTCTAGCTGCACCTACTTCCCACCATGCCTCTTCCCTTTCTTCTCTGTTATTTGGAGCATAAATACCTGTGAGGAACCAAGAAAATTCTTGATTCTTACTAGTGAACTTATAGGTTAAAGAGTAGGCCCCCAAACTACTAAGTTCTCTTTTCCAAACCCTCTCGTCCCAAAGCATTAAAATACCTCCCCTTGATCCACTAGCTTCCAGCTGTGTGAATCTGACCCCTTTATTAACCCACAGATCTTTCACCACCTCCTTAATATCTCCTTGAATTTTCGTTTCCTGGAAACAATAAACATCAGCTTTCCATTCACTTATTAAATTTCTGATGATACACCTTTTGCTTGCCTAATTCAGGCCTCTCACATTCCATGATACAATGGATCATTCACTGATTAAATTTCTGATGATACACCTTTTGCTTGCCTGATTCCGGCCTCTCACATTCCATGATACAATGGATATGTTCATTGATCAAGACTAATGTGATATCCCCCCTTACTTCTAGTGCCATTGCTCCTGAAATTGCTCCCACACTCGAGCCTCTTTAATTCTGTGGATCTCTTTGCCGCTGGAGTCTTTATTCTGTTCTCCCTTTCCTGCATATTGTTTTTCCTCATACTGTCTATCTTCAAGAAGAGTGTGGCTGCTTCCTCTCTGCACCCCTTGGTGTCAATGCTGAATTCTTTAGCAAGTTTGAGAATATTCTGATGTATCCATATTGAGATGTCAAAATCTGGATCTTCATCTACGTCTGGAATATGGTGATTTAAGGGAACTGCATCTTCAATTGCCAAAGTGATCTCTTGCAAAGCACTCTGATCTAGGGCATTAGCATTTCCAACTATTCTTTTTCCTTCTTCTTTGCTCTTTTGTAGAGCATCTTCTTCCTCAGCCTTTTCCTGTGCTTGCTCTGTATTTTCTCCCCCTTCGTAGTGCAGAGCTGACAGACCTTGTTGATATCGCTTCCAGCTCAACTGCGATTGGGTCCACTGAGATAGAGGGAGATTCATCACTAGCCCAAAAGAAACAAATTAGGCCAGTAGATCCAGGCCCAAATATTTCTTTACTTCAGACCCCAACGAAATTGATGAAGCCCGTATGCAACACTCTCTGTCTTCTGTCAATCTATGTAGGTGTTTGAACGTGACACCCTGTGGACGTGGTTGAGTATATCTGAGTTTATAGATAAGGTGGAACTCATCTACTCTGCTTAATAAAAAATTGTCTATACCGGTGATTGAAAGTTATTAATGTGTGTGAATTCAGGCCCGGCTTGGTACCACTTAGTTGCCAACGTTGTACTGATTTTTCAATGCTGATTGTGTGTATAGGTCCCATGGCAGGGCCATAGCAAGCATCAGTTACGTTTGTACCATAAACTATTGCATAGTTTTATGCCATAGTATGCATGGAATCTGAGATTGTTCCTGCCCGTTTCAGTATATATTAGCTAGGGTTGGTTCTAGTAAACTCAAACAACGTGATAAATGATGAATCATAAAGTGCTCAAGAGTATTTCTATTGATCTCTGTATTGAAACATGGCAGGATTGGATTACTGGTGAAACATCTTTGGCTGGTCGGTACAGATAGTTTGGATTTAGGGTCATTCACTTGATATTCAACACCTCAGTATGCCAAGAAGATTCTTTTCACCCTCCAGATAGGTACACAATTATCTTCAATGATAATTTACCATAGCCCTTTTTATAGTATATGATATGATGATAGTTTCAGGAACCACAGTCGTTAATGTTGAGTTCTGGATGATGTGTTATCATCCGCTTTTGTATAGAATTTAGCTCATTACCCCGGATATTATTATTGCGTGCAACGTACTTTCTGCATGCACATTCTCTGTAAATCTGGTCTGTGAATTCAAGTTAATGAATAATGAATGGTAAATTGAGCATAGCTACACCCTTCTCTCTTTCTCTCCCTCGTTATCTCTCTCTCATCCAACCTGTAATATGTCAGGGAGGGTTATTTGAAAACGACTACGAAAAGAGAGTAAGTGTTTGTTTTATAGCTCCCTTTTACAATATGAAACTTTATTTGAGTCGATTTGTACGCATTTCGACTAGAGGCATCATTGAGTGGAGATTTTGATGTTGCCATTAAACTTGTGCTTGCTTTTTGCACGTGTATCACTTCGGGATAACTTCAAACTTATAGCGTTTAAAGTTTCATATTGTTGAAGTTCAACTAAAATGATTCAAAGTCAGAAATGATGGGAGGAATATGTCAAAACAGTGAAATTAACTAGCATTTCCTTAATTATAAAGTTAACATTGGCATCCCAAGGTTTAGAAATTGGATCACTTGTAATTTGCTGGATATTGACTTCTTCTTTGCTTTTTCTTTCGAGCATCAAATGCTATTATCATCAACTATGTGGTAAGATTTACGTATAATCTACATTTATCATTATATTGGGTATGTTATTATTGTTGTTGTTGTTGTTGCTGAATATAAGAGTAAACTGATTCCAATTTTTTTTATTATTTATTGCTTATTGCTTGTTGTAGGAAATATCTTTATTATGACTTGCACTTAAAGTAGAAAATTGTTTTTCTGTTATTGCTTTTCGAAGGAAATAAATGACTTTCACTTCAGACCAAAAAAAACGTGTGCTTTTTATGGTTATTTGCTTTTCACAGGTTGTGACTTTCACTTCAGACCAAAGAATTATTAATGCAAAAAGGAAAATTATAGCTTAAAATTAAGTGCAGTGAAATTGATTATATTACTAATTTGCCTCAAAGATCAGGTTTATTCGCACTCAATATTTATATCAAACTTATCTGTCCTCGTTATCATTCTTGAGTTTTTTTTCTCTCTCTAGTTTTTGAAATTGAAGGTCAATTAATTGATGAGTTAGTATTAATTCATGTAAAGATGCTCCTTTGAAGCTAGAGTCGTCTAATCAATATACATTATTTTCTTGATTTATCATTTAATTATAGTAAAATAATATAATTTAATGTAAATATTGAATAAAAGTAAGTTTTTTTTATCAGGGGCGAAACTAAGATTCTGTGAATTCATTAAAACTCATAGCTTTAATCAAAATTTTGTATTTAAATATAATTAATGATAATTTGTTTTCATTTTAGTTGATTTTTTTCACCTTTTTTTTCCCTTTGTTTCATATTTAGTTTCTTTTATTTTTGGGGCTTGATATTTTTTCACGAGAATTTTTTAAAAATAGTCTTTCTATCTTTATGAAGTAATGATAAAACTTATGTATATTTTATCTTCTTCGAATTTTACTTGTAAAATTTTACTGTATTAATATAATTAATGATAACATAAAGTGGCAAAAATGGAGACTTAGCTTCCAAGTATTAGAAAAGTTGACCCATTATTCTACTTCCAATAATCCAATCTATTATGCAGCTTTTTTTTTAATAGCTTTGAATGCTCAGAATTTGAATGATAATCCAAACTCCAAAATAATAATATTTAATTTAGCATAGTTAGGCATATGCTTTAATAGTTCTTGTCCCACTTGTCAAAATTGAACTCTTTGACTTCAAGAAAAATTGCAGACATCACTAATTATATTATAACAATCTATTTTGAGATGCAAAGTCTCATATCTGCAAAATAAATGAGAGATGATGTATATATAAATAAATAAATCTTACATTTTAAAATCGTGCAGTCCATCCAAAGTGAATAATATCACTAGCGGACTAAATTGTTATAGAATAGGTCAGAGTTCACCTAAGTTTACGCACCTTCCAGTGAGGCGAGACAAATCTCAATGCTGAGTCTAGACGAATCTTATACGGTGGGCCGAGGACGTTGAGTTCATAGATGAGAAGTCCCACATCGACTAAACACAAGAGAGATACTAAGTATATAAGTAAACAGGTTTTATCTACTAATGATGCATTTTAAAGTCATGTAGACTTAGACCGAAAGCAAACAATATTACTAACAAATTAGACTGTTACAAATAATTAGATATTACACTTAAATAATAATAAGTATTTAATTGGAAGGGGTATTAAAGATATTTATTTTTAACTGGTATATTATATTGATGATAGCTAAGATTATTTTTTTTAACTGAAGTGTCGTTGAAAGTTATTGATACAGAAAATAAATATGATAATCTAACTTTAAATAGTTTAATACAATTTAATTGTATAAAATTATACTGAAGATATTGAATATCTCAAGTAAATCTGAAATATACGATA
>DF358377.1:49631-76589 GCA_000787875.1 Solanum virginianum
AATCTTGTTCTCATCTTTAAAGAAACATACTTGCACTATATAGCTGGAACCATAGAAACTTTTTACTCTCCTACATGGGATGTACCTCAAACTTCTATTTTTCACCACAATAGACAGTCCATCTAAGTATCTTGGATTTAGATATGGTTCCTCCCTCTTGCAGCTTATTTCTTTTCCGCTCCACAACATGGTTTCTTTTAATCTTACCATGCAGGCTCCAGCTGCTTCCCAACATTTGATTTCCTCCTATATATTAGGACCCAAAACCTGAAAAGCTAAAAATACTTCCTAAAAGGTATCACCATCCTCTTAACCTCTTAGCCACCTTGCCCCTTATCCCAAAATTAAACGGTTTAAGTATCTCAACACAAACAACACACCAAGAAAACAAGAGCTGGACAAACTTCCTTATGGCGAATGGACTATATTCTACCTTTAATCACCTAAAGTAAAACACATAACACCTTGCTACCTGAAAACGATCGACCAAAGGGGTGATTTGACTAATTTCATTTATACACCTAGGAATAGTTTTCTCAATACCAAAAGATCAATCATAAGCTGATATATTCTGGACTTTATCAGCTTCCTGACTAACCTTATCCAAAGTTCCAAAGTGAACATCATTTGCATGTTGTTGCTTCATCGCTGCCCTTTATCTCCCTTTATCTAGAAGTCTATGACCTCTAGTTCAGGTCTCCTAAACCCCGCAAGAGTATTCATTGCCCACTTCAGATTTTACTTAAAACCCTGTTTCTCATGCCCTTCCTGATGTTTAAAGAAGGTAACTCCTTGTGATACGACTTTGCTTTAATTTCATGATGTAATATAGAAAGTGCTAGTATCTCAGTCGCAAATTGGTAACATTGTTTGACTATGTCGGGATCAAGATTTACAAAAGTGTGTTAGCCAAATATGCCTCTCAAAGAGTGGTTGAACTATACCTTTAGCTGTGTGTAAAAACAGTTATAATGCTAAACTATGTGGAAAGTGGGGGGGCAGATCATTGAAGAAATGTCAAATCAAGTTTAAATTATAGATATACATATACAAATACACACACACATATATATAAGTGTGCACACACATACAAATACACTCTATTGGTTCAATATTATATGTCACTATTAACCATTTTGAAAGTCAATTTCTTTGGCTACAACAATATCATACACTTTATAAAAATATTGAATTATAAAACATCATGATTTATGGTATTTTTATGTAGTTTCTAATATGGAAAAAACAAAGGAATCAGTATTCAAAATTGAGATGAAAATCAACGTTTGAGACGTACTTTGAAACTCAAATTCGTTTTGAATTTTTCCTAAGTATATGTGATGTACAGTGAGTGGGAAATGCCTCTGAGAGTTGGAAGTTTAATGGAATGCTGGCAGAATCAAAGAGTAAGTAACAGATTGAAGCAGAACAGGAAGACCACCCCTCATTTTCCATCATGCATCATGTGAGCCATCTGATTACAAAGAAATAAGAGACGCTTTGTAGGCAAAGACTTTGAATTTCTTTTGTTATAAATAGATGTATAAAAGACTTGTATTTTTTGTGCAGCAATGGCGTGATTGAAAGCTTGTAATACTAAGATTTTTGGACCTATTTGGGATGAAATCATAGCATCAATGTTGTAGTGCTTTGATTATATTTTGTAGCACCTCCATGGTACTTTATTAATAAACTAATAAAGTACCCTTACCTTATAAAAAGAACCCCCAATTCAGTAATACAGGAGTATATATATTAAATTACTCATTTGTATATATAGGCACACTCATATAATTATCTAAAGCAGCATTAGACTACATTAAAGTTAGAGTTTGTTCTGCTAAAAGAAGTCAAACTCAAATTAATTTGGGCCAAATGGAGCATTTGCAACAACTATTATGCTGCTTTTTTGTCGTCTGTCCTTTGAATGTATTTACCCAGACACAAGATGTTTGTTCATCCATACTTGCACCATAAGTCCAATATCGTATTCTTAATAGTGAAAGGACTTACTTCCTTTTGAGAATAATTTGATACAATATGCCAGTGCTGATAATATTCAAGTTCTTCAGTATCTGATATCCAGGAGCATCTACATATGCAAAAATGTAATACTGCAAAGACCCATGCGATTTCAATCAATATGTGAGATAGAAGATTTAATCAAGTCTGGGAACAAAGGAAGATAGATAGTATAACCAAAAAGAAATCTAAACCTGCCTGAAGTAAATTCTTGACCAGGTAAAGTGCAGCAGGAATAGGATATACTTTAACTTCATCCCACGTAGTGCTCAACCTAAAAACAGCACCACATTAATAGGACAGGAGGCAAAAACCTAGCCTATTTATAACTAAAAACAAGCCTCAGAATGCTAACTCTTAAATCAAGAGACAAGTTCAATATAAGTGTTTGACTATCTGCAGTGTTATCCACCGAGCAAATCTTCCAAAGGCAACTCATTATGTCATTCATTAGTCATTATTTGATAGACAGATCAAAGTGACGAAAAATTGAAATTTAGTAGTAAATGGTTTAATAAAACCAATGCTAATTCATATACATAGGAAAAATCAAACAGTAAGATGGAATATGTAACACCCAACAAACAACAACAACATACTAGTATAATCCCACAAAGTTGGGTATGGGGAAGGTAGGTGTACACAAACCTTATCCGTACCCAATAGGTAGAGGGGTTGTTCTGTAGACCCTCAGCTTGATGAAACATAGAAAATGGTTGGATCTAGATTCTCTGTCGAAGTTAACCATGAGCCTTGTGCAAATACCCCTAAGATCTTACAAGGTAGGGTATCCAACTGAATTTGCATATATGCAAAATTATATTTTGATATCGTACAACCAAGAGCGTAGCGTAATGGTTGGGAAAGTGAGTATAAACCTTGAAAACAAGGGTTCAAATCTCAGCAGAGACAAAAAAGAAAAGGTTTCGTCCCGTCAACCTAAGTCATGGATTGCACTTTTCCTGTTTCCTGATACTTATCTAGTGAGAAGTAGCAGGCAGTTGCAAACCACAGTGCTAGGCTGCTTGCTATGGGTTCGGCAGAACCAATAGCTTAGGCTCAAATCCAGTATTTTTGTTTACAACAACGTGCCCAGTGAAAATCCAGTATTTCTGTTTAAAAAAATCTATTTTATAGGTATAAGTAATCTATTCGGAACAGAATAAGCAAAAAGAATTGTGGTACAGAATCCATAAACTAAAAATCCTGGCTCCACCTCTAGTATCACGTAAATGTGAACACTCAAGAAGTATGCAGGTTGGCCCGTACACCACCGCTGTCATAAAGCTACCATGCCTATGTCCTGAACAAGTAAGGGTCAACTATGTGATAGCTCACTTACCATTCTCTCCATTTAAATTCATTTCAAGCAAACACCGTACAAAAATAAAAATTAATAAAAGCCTAGACAAGCCCAGGAGTTTACATGCAGTGCTCAAGTAGATCCATAATACAAACAGAAATGGCATAAAATAGTAATTCCAACTCCAGACCCCTGGAAAGAGGAAATTTAACACAAATATGGTTACAAACCTGTTATCATCAGTAACACCGTCCTTTCTCCAAATTCTTAGCAAGGCCACAAACGACAATGCACATTTCAATGCCTCTACCTATTACACAGAAGTTCAAATTCAATTACACAACAAAAGGTGACAATTGAGCCATCGTTTACGTCTATGAGCTCAACACAACCCTGAAAAAGCAGCAAAAGAACTTCTGAGATTTGTCATTTCACTAACCAGAAAATTTGCAGTGGTTACACTGTAATCATACTTCCCAGCTCTCTTCGACCACACAATGAGAATCGATTGTGAACTCGTAAGAACTGTCAGAATAATTGTCACAAATGACCTATTCCAACCAGTAGAAAATCAAAACAACAAACAAAACATAAGCAATCCTTCTCATTATCTCGTACTCTAGCTACACAATAAACTCTAACTAGCTAATAACACACACCAGATGTAGTTCAGAGTGACAACAATCTATTATATGTACATGATCAGGCAAAAACAGTGAGATCGATAATGGCACTTAAAACCTCAATTTCTCATGGCGGAACACGTATAAACCGATAATTCACAAAATTTTCAGCTGAAATGAGGATGAAAAAGAGCAAAACCTTCGGCTTTGCTGTCGGAAGCCATTAATCTCAGGCATTGCTCCGATCGCGGCCATGATTTATACTTCCTACACTTGTTCGATCCCGAATTTCTAGTTTTTCATCAGGTAATTCGTCGAGCTTCCGAATCACAGTTTGCTCGGAGATTTGTAAGATTTCAGTGGTGGGAGTATGAAGAAATTGTAAGGATGATGGGCTTGGACGGGTCTATTTTTGTGGACTGGGCTTAGTAGTTGGCCCATCTATATTTTTTTGGGATAACTACATCAATTAAAAAAAAGAATAATTTACTAAAATAATAAATATTTGATATATTATTACGAATTGTAATATTAGATAATAAGTTGCAAGTTATAACAATTAAGGGTTTTAATAATTTAATTACAAATTATAACAAATTAGCATTAAATTGATATGGTATATAAATTATACCCAATTAATACCAAACGTATACAATCTGGAAAATTGATATGTTGAAAAATTTTTACTTTGAGTATTATATGCATACGATATAGATGAGATATAATTTATATTGAATAGTCAATGTATGCTTTTTATGGTTTTTAGCAAGATATATTGTATAATCATTGTATATTTCCTATGTTTTTAGCTACAATTTATGAAAATAAATTATGATTATATTTATAGTAAATCAATTAGCTTATTATATATATATATTTGAAACTGTCTTTTTCCATCTTTCTAGAAGATATTGGATTTTAATGTTTCATTTAACTTGTGTTCATTTTTTTCCCCGTGTATGCTTATTTAGGTCCATAGATATACGGTGTTTGAAAACAGTATTGACGAAGTCTAAATTCACATATAATGTTTGAAGTTTTATTTTTGTCCTGTGCAATTATTTTTATTTGGACTTCAATCTTATCTGACTGAAGTTAATGCATTTTTCCCCTTAGTTCGATTATTTTTTTTGTCTTTTTTCATGTATATATAGTTAAAATTAAGTCTTTTTATTTGTGAATGAAATTTAACTATTTTTTATTTGAAGTTCAATTATTCTTACCTGACTTTATTCATTTTTCTTCGAAATTCATGCAAGTATAAGTAAAGTTCAAGTAGAAATAATTGGAGAGAGGCAAAAATTATTGCAATTAAGTCAAGTTTTGACAAAAAAAAAGTATGGACTCAATTTTGGTCCTTTAGCTTTAACAACATTATACTTTTAATGTGTTCTAAAAAAAAAAGAGTAGGTAAAAATAGATCAAGAAATTCACATAGTGAGATGGCATTTGCCAATAAAATAATGAAGCATGGCGATAATGAAAAGATAAGATAAATAATTCAATGATTATATATAATTTAATAAATACGTTAATAAATTAGAACTAGATAATTTACTCGATGACAACAAAATGAGTCAAGCATAGATGATTGACATAATTATTTGACCCAATAACCATTCATATATTAGTGCTTATTTAAAACAACAACGTTAATAGAAATCACGTGGATAAAGTTTCATACAATTACTATATATGTGTGATATTCATTTACATGTAATATTCATTTATAAGAATTAAATTTCTATCAAACAAAATGTGGACGTGTAAGTTAGAAATTTGATAGGCGTTAACTTATTTTCGTTCAATTATAGAAGAGCGAGTTCTTTATTACTAATTTTTTGCGATTCATCATGCATCGCACACCTCACATCCAAATGAGCTAGTCTTTGTGATGAAGACGACTCTTTTCTTGCTACCAAAAATATGCATTCTTAGTCTATCATGCACTTGATGATATCACTGTAAAAATTAATTTTCAAGCATACATCTAGGGGTGTTCATGATTTGAAAAAAAATTGACTCAAATAAAAAAATTGACCAAACAGATTAAATACACTAATTTTATTTGAGTTTGATTTGGTTTTAGTTTTTTTTTTTTTTAAATCTATTGTATTTGGTTTGGTTTGGGATCTATTTGAGAAAATCGAATGAATAATCAAACCGAACTAGTAAATTATATTCATATATTTTATAATTTTACACATATAATACATTATTTATAAAAGTAATTTTAAAATCTTATATACATTTTCATCAAATTTTATCTTTAGATCTACTTGTAAAAGTATAAATGCCCAAGACGAGAATATTTATTTTATTAGTTTCATGTATATGAATGTCTATGACAATTTTTCAGTGAGACAAGAAATGTCAATATCTCTTCCTTTTAGGTCCAAAAGGTGAATATTGAAACTTTATTCACAGTAAATTTAGTGATTGAAAGTTCTATAATATCAGTCATTCTAATTACTTTACGTTTGGAATGAATTGCTGTCGCTTCTTCTCCTTTTTGAATGTATTACTACTTTTATCTTTGTGTATGGTTAATAATTGAACAACTGAACCAAATCACATCGATAAATGTATACTATAATTGGTTTGATTTAGTTTTAAGAATTTAAAAATTGCTAAAGTTGGTTTGGTTTTGATTTTAACCAATAATCGATTCCAAACTAACCTTTGAACATCCCTTCATACACAATCATACATATATATTTTTTTTCAGAGATTCCTTTAAGATTAGATATTCAAAAGGATCAAACAGCAACGAAGAATACACCTATAAATTGTGGTATCATTATCTCAAATTTTGTTACAGTCAATGACTTGAGATCAATATATTAACATTGCCAATTTTTTCAAACTCATACCATTAAAGAAAAAAAATTAGAAATATATTTTTGATGTAACCTTAACAACAATAACATACGCAATGAAATTCCACGAATAGAATTTGGGGAGCGTAAAATGTACGCAGACTTAGCACTATCTTATAGAAATAGATAGATTATTTTCTAAAACCCTTTTGATGTAACCTCAATCTAAGGAAAAGAACTTTTCTTTTTCTTTTTCATTTTTCCTTCCAATATATATTGGCTAATAATATACACACACCATTTACAACTTTCCCCTTTGTTCCATTTTTTTTTCATCTAAACAAAATTCTCTTCGTTTGCTCAACCTATACATACAGAAAAAATATATATAGATAGAGAAGCAGGGGGGGTGGGGTGTGAAATGGCATCGGAGGACGAATTGATGATGCAGGACGCCACCGACGACGGCGAGTCCTTCGATGATGACTTCTACAGCGGTGGCGACGGCCATGATGATTCCGATGATGATGACGTCATGGATTACGATTTCATCGATAACGATTCCGATGATTCAGATACGGTCATCGCGTATCATCGCTCTCAGGTATAGTTGAAGATTTTAGAGATTTTTTTTTTCATTTTGTTTCGTTTATTTTTGTTGATGTAATCTTAAATTTGGGAACTTTTTAAATTTGGAGCTGTTTTTTTTTTGATTTTTTTTTGATTGATTACTCGAAATAGTTCATTGCTAGTTAAGTAATTGAATGGATGGTTGTTTGAGCTGATAATTATTGTTTTTGTCAAGGTTTAGACGCTAAACTGGGTATGATGTTGTATTACCTGTGTCCAAACCGATATGTTTATTGGTTCCAAAAATTTCTTTTGGCGTTTGAAACTTAGATTTGTGATAATAGGGGGAAATATCTAGTGTTCGAGTTAGAGTTGATTCACACGTGAACAAAGTGAGGAATGATTTGGATGGATTAACCCCCTTTTTTTTGCCGTATTTAGTAGGTGTAGGAGGGGAAAATGTAACCTTCTTTTCGATAAGAAGAACCGGGGTCTACTTCAGAATACATTTTACTCCCTTTGGCCCGGTGCAGATCCAGGGTTTTAAACTTGTGCATGCTCACTTCTCTTAATATAAAGTTAGTACAAGTCGCGCAGTATAACTGTATCAGTGTGCAACTATTTAAACGTCTTAGTTCAACAACTCTTCATTTCTTAGTAAAAAATGAATTACCTTGAGGAATTTCTTAGCCAGCCAAATTTTCTCAACAAAAATAAGAGAACAGTTATTTTTTATTTTATCACAATAAATTACATAAATATAAAAGAAAATTTAGACTAAATGTAAAGTAAATATAAAGAAAGTATAACTGGAAGAGAATGACTCACTAAATTGAAACCACATTAAAAGGAAAAGCCATAAATAAATTATAAGAAAAAGAATGAAGAATCTGTATTGGAGAAAAAGAAAGGAAATATTTAACTACAAAGCAGAGAAAGATAACTCGAGTTATAATAATTTGAGTTATAAAATAATTGCAGCAGCTTGGTTTTGAACCCTCAACTCATATCACAAGGTAGGTCTTCATGTTAGCAGCCGAACCCAAGCACCCATCAAGATTTTCGATCACTGGGTGCTGATGTGTCAATATATCTATCTTATAACGTTTTTTTATTAGAAAAACTGGGGTTTCCTTAAGAATAAATTTGACGCCTCTGGCCTGTCCATTTTAGTTTGTGCTTACTAAAACTAACCGGTCCAAAATAGTTATCGTTTTAGCAAATTGAGATATAATTTATTTGTTTTCATCTTTATGCTTACGCAATAAATGTGGCGAAAGAGATACTTATCCATATCAAAGAATAAATAAAGGATAATTTAGTCATCTCTTCAGTTAATGTTTTCTTGATAGACATGTAAAGAAAAACATGACAAGTAAAATGAGCCGGAGGGAGTAGTTTATTCAAGACATACAGCAGTAACTATTGCCATTTTGGGTTCTCTTACTGCTTGCTTGCTTTTCTGGGTTTCTGCTTTTAGATTGGAGTTGTGTGTCCACATTATGCCTTCTTTAAAAAGAAGGGATTTATGTCTGCTAACTCAAGTAGAAATTTAAGTGCATACAGAGGCAGATTCAGTGTATCAAGTGGGGGTTCCGGGGAACCGGTAACCTCGCTCAAACGCTGTTTTTATTTTGAGAATCCATTAATTATATAAGACTTGATAGTTGGGAACCCTTTACTAAAAGAAGCTGTTGGTTCAGTTACAAAGAAGGGATCCTATTGTGGCACTCTCGTGCTTGATGTGGGATCGATTCCCTTGTAATCTGGTGCAGATGTCCTCTCTAACCATGGCTCTTGAATTTTTCACATTGCGAAACTAAGATATCTCATCTCCTGCTTTGGTAACCAAGTGTATGTTCTTAAGAGGGATGCTATAAGTCTGATTATGGAATAATGACAAATAATGAGAGTTTTCAATACGGAAGACTGATAAGACATAATGAGGAGTTGCCCAAGAAATTTATAAGGCTACTTTGAGCGTCATATTTGTGTCAGTTCAAATTGAATTAGAGGTGTAACAATGCCGTGAAACCTAGATGTATTATGGAAGGAAAAAGCATTTTTGGGCTGAATTCGTTACCTTTTCTAAACAAAAGCATTTGTGGCTGAATTTTGGGTGCTCCAAGGAATGCTCGAGTAATGTCGTGGAACTTCTGCGAGGCAATGCCTTGTAAGTACTACTACTTGCTAAGCTAAATTGGGACACATGTCTCTTTTGATGCCAAAACTATAGAAGAACATGCTTGATGGAGAAAAAGCATCTCTTCAGCCATCTTCTAGTTGGGCAGTGTTCTGGAATGCAAGTAGTGGAGAAAAATGACTAGGGCTTGCTTCACCAAAGCAAGATGCGTGATGCACATTGCATGTTTTATTCAATTGAAGCGCAATTAATGTAAAAATAATACAACAGCTTACCAGTGAAATCTCTCTAGGTGGGGTCTGGGAATTAATATAAAAATAAAAAATATTACGCAGCCTTACCCCTACCTTGTGAAGGTAAAGAAGCTATTTCCGGTAGACCCTCGGCAACATGAAGTATATAAAAGATTGGATCAACTCAATAGAAATAACATGTTAAGCAAATCTCTCAATTCTTATATTGGAGAGTAAATGATAGATACTCTCCTAACATCTTAAGAAAGTTTAAGATCAAATAATAAAGGGAGCAATATCCTATTCTTCTTCAAGAATTCCCAAACTAAAGGAGAAGAGAAAAAAATAGAAAATGGAGGAGAATAGAAATAGAGAAAAAGATTGAAAAAAGAGAAGGGAAAGTAATATAAAGCAAAGGAAAGAAGAAGCGGAGGAAAAATCAAAAAAGAGAAGAGAAGATCAAAGAGGAAGATAAGAAAAGAAGAAGAGAGGAGAACTTACCTCGAAACCCTTGAATTGTTGGAGAAGGGAAGAAGATGCCTAAACCTTTGGGCGCAAAGTCTAGGTCCTTAGACATTTGGAATCCAATCTTAGAGAAATGTGAAAGGAAACTAACCAGATGGAGATCACAATACCTTTCTTTAGGAATTAGATTAACTCTAATAAACTCAGTTTTGGATGTTCTTCCCATATATACATATATATGTGTGAGTGTTATCTATCTTCCATATTTCCCAGTCAGTAGTTCAGAGGCTGGACAAAATCAGAAGAAATTTCTTGTGGCAAAGTATTAGTGAAAGAAAACGCTTTGCACCATCTTTGTTTGGCTGATTGCAATGGCAAGGCTGCTGCAAAAGATATTTTTCAGTGAAGTATTTGTATAGGATTTTGAGCAAAGAAGAACATCTCAGGCCATGTTCTCTGGAAACAAATCTGGAAGTCAAGAACTCCACATAAGGTGATATGTTACTTTTGGATTGTGGAGAATGAGGCTTGCCTCACTATTGATAATCTCTAAAAAAGAGAGCTATATTTACGTGGCAGACGTTACTTATGTTGCAGCCAAAAATAAACAATTAATCATTTTTGTTGGTATTTTCCTCTCACTGATCCACTGTCCCATATCAGCTATAACTCAGCTAGTATGAAATGGTCCTGGTGATACGCAGGATCTTTTGTGGTGTTGGTCTAGGCAGGGCTGGACAAAGCAACAAATAGCTGGTGTTAGAGGATTTCAGCTAATATCTGGTGGGTGGTTTGGGAGGAAAGTAATTCAAGATGTTTTGAGAAGGAGAAAAAGTCAGTCTAGATGGTTAACTAAGATTTTGTATCTTGTTATTTCATTTTGGTGTAAAAAGTAATATGCTGACGAGGTAGAAACATTATTTAATTTTATTGAGTTCCTTTAAGATTCAATGAGGATTATACTTTAGCTCATTTTTACAGAAGCTCCAACACTATCTTGGTGCTGTTTATGAATACAATTATTACCTTTTCAAAAAAAAAAAAAAGAGGAAGGAAAAATTTGTAATGTTATTATAATACTGGAATATTAGGTCTTTTAGTGCAAAGGTTACAGCCAAATTTTACATAATTATCTTTGCGTTTGATGGAGTGAAGTAACTATTGAATCCTATGTTGTAGTCATGGTTCTCCAGTTGTTTTGATTTTTATCATAATGTTTTCTTCACTAAATGCTCACTTACAGAAAGTTCTCTCGTTTTTACTCTGATTTACCTTTTCTGTAGTCAAACTATAGCATCTTGAATGAAGCTGATATTCAAAAATGCCAAGAGGAAAGCATTACAAAGATATCTACAGTGCTCTCCATTTCAAGGGTAGCTGCTGGCATCCTGCTTCGGCATTATAACTGGTAAATTCTTTTCATAAGCATTATTTCGTAGTTATGATTATAGATCTTAGATTATGATGTACAATGGGTATTGAACTAGAAGTTCATTCAGTCCTTAGTTATTTTTTGTGGGCATCAGTAGATATGTAGTCTATGCATGCCGTTCTAGTCGTATAGCATGATTTTATTTGTTCAATGTAAAAAGAAAAGTATGCTTTCGGTTATGGCTATTAACATTGGCTTCTGGGATCTTGAATCTGATGCACATTGCTCTCCCTTACCACATATAAGGTAACTAGGACTTATATGCTAAATATCCTAGCATTTTTGTTTCGGCAGGAGTGTGAGCAAAGTGAATGACGAATGGTTTGCAGATGAAGGAAAGGTCCGCAGGATTGTTGGTTTGTTAGAGAATCCCGTGCCGCTCCCTGATGGGGAAGAGGTGATTAAATTTCAAATATGAAGATTACTTTCTTCTTTTATATTGGATTGAAGCTAGAGGTTTAAGGCTGATAGCTACTATTTCCTTGAATTCAAGATGTGTACTTTCTTTCTTGCAGCTTACATGTGGGATCTGCTTTGACGTTTATCATCGTAAGGAGATCAGTGCGGCTGCTTGTGGTCATCCTTTTTGTCTCACATGCTGGCAAGGTTAATTTCTTCAGAAAATTGCTACTTCTTTAAATGGAAGTTTGAAAGGCATCTGGGTTGAACATCTCCCCCTCCTCGAGAAACCTGGCATTCTAGATGAATGAAACTAGGCCTTTTGTTCTGGTAGACCGAATTACTTGAGAAAATCTTTTTAAGTTACTCTACCATGTCTTATACATGGTTTGCTGGTTTATCTTGCTGCGATACTTGAGGTTTGCTTTTTAGCTCATCCAGCTCGTTGACAAATAAAAGATGTTGGAAGAAGTAGATAACAGTATACTAATGGGAGGATTATACTTTCTGTATTCCTTTCAGGGGTTCTTGATTTCTGAATTTTGTTATAGGCCCCCAAAAGCTGTTTTGAGTATTATTAAAGGCATATAGTTTGGTATTCGAGTGGTGGGAGTTGGGGGTTGGGGTTCACTAGAGCTTTTTAGGGGGGTGGAAATGTTTTGCATATCCAAAGGGCTACTCTGCTGCTTTTGGTTAATTTTTGTGTGCCCACGAGGTTCTGTTACCACAGACATTCACTGTCTTTCACGGAGGACGATAGTTTAATCTGGGTTTTCTAATACCGCTTGTGTACAGGGACTTTTCTCGCTTAAGTAGGTTACTTGGTTTAGAAAAATATAGGTGAAGTTGATTGTAGAACATATGGATATGGGGAAGCTAAAGAGAAAAGATTACAGTTAATTCTGTGAGACATTTCTGGTTAATCTTGTCGTCATAGAATAATTTTCGTGGTAAGACCGCAACACGTGATGTGTGGATTAGGTGCACGTCACGTTTCGAACCTTGTCGTGGATGAAAACCTGGTATTTAAGTGGACAAAGGTAGAGGTGCTGGTCCAATATCTACCAATTGGTTGGTTTTGTTAAGTTTGTCTAATTTGCTGTTTAGGCATCCCATAGAGCTTCTCATTGTTTCTCTATTTGGTGCAGGGTATATTAGCACGGCCATCACTGATGGTCCTGGATGCTTGATGTTGCGCTGTCCTGATCCATCTTGTAGTGCTGCTATTGGTCTAGATATGATAAACAAATTGGCCAATGATGATGACAAAAAGAAGTATAATCGTTACTTTATCAGGTCGTTCGTGGAGGACAATAGAAAGGTGATCCCCCTCACCGCCCCCGCAATACTTTTTTGTTATCTATGTGCCTTGTGTGTGTATTAAGTTCCTAAAGGCTGTTCTGGTCTTCTTTAGACAAAATGGTGTCCTGCTCCAGGATGTGATTATGCAGTTGACTATATTATGGGTAGTGGAAGCTATGATGTTACTTGCAGGTGCTCATATAGTTTCTGCTGGAATGTGAGTTGCAATGTTTAAACTTAACTACTTGATATAATGATGGTTGTTCTGTTTCTGTATTTCTGAAATCTGTATGAGATACATTTGCAGTGTACCGAGGAAACTCATCGCCCAGTTGATTGTGGAACTGTGTCCAAGTGGATTTTGAAGAACAGTGCAGAGTCTGAAAACATGAACTGGTATGTAGTATCAGATTTTATCATCCTTTCCTTTCTTTTATCTTTTGTGTTACTTGGTTTAGCTGGCTTTGGTAAATTAGTCTTGGACGTGAGATGAAATAAGACGTGAGATGAAATAAACTTAACGATGGAGCTATTCTAGTTAGCAAATTCTCTGGGAAATTGTTACACCATAGATGGGTTTTAAGTTTTAATGATCTTGGAGATGGTTGAAATTGGCTCATAATTTAAATGAAACTTACTTACTGTAATATTGTCATCCTTTTGTTGGGGAAAAATAGTGACTGGGGGAACAAAAGTTACAAAAGTAAAGTTGGAGCATAAAAACTTTGAAATTCCTGAAAGGGCTATAATGCAGCCATTTTCCTGCTCAGAACTTATAAACTTATAAGAAAAGGATTCTATTCTTCTTTTAAATAGGTTTTGATTCCAAATTTGCTTTCTCTGTGTTGGTAGTTTTGGTGTCATACTGAAGTTTGAATAAATCTGGGAGTACGGATGAGGTTCCATCTTTTCGAAAGAAGCAACTCCCTGTGATGGTTCTGAAAGAGAATATTGAAGTAGTTTTAACCAGGCTCATTTGTTGAAGAGAACATATGGTTAATATGACGTATTCTTTTAATTTGAATATGTAAGTATTTGATGAGGGATATCATTACTTGTTACTACTTCAAAGCCCCTGGTAACGTTGATCAAGTGCTACCCAGGAAATTGATGTAGTATCACATGTCATGGATCTGTACCTTTCACAGGCAAAAGCTTGATATTTAAGTTGAGAAGGGTAGACGGGCGAACCCATTATCCATTGAGTTTCGAACTTTACACCATGATTTCTCTGTTATTGAAGAAAGATAATTATTAACCAAGTGGGGGAAATAGTATAACTTTAGCTTTCTTGGACTATTGCTAAAAGTTCAGCATCTTTTTTCTTTTTGTCCCATTGCTTCCTTTTTTTTGGGGATAAAGTCAAATTTGAAAGAAGGGCAATGACATGCAATATACAAGAAGTGTAGCTGAAAAAAACCTTGGCAAAAGACATGGTTATCTATGAATCACACCCCATCATCTAGACATATAGGAATCTCGTGTGTGCACCAAAAAGACTAAGGGAAAGGCTATTTGTCAAGTATACAAAGTCCTCTGCTATTCCCATCAGAAGTTGTCCTACTCATGTCTCTGCACGTGGTATACGTAAGTGCTAAGAGGAGCAACATTGCACATCTTGCATCTTCTAAAGGCCCTGCTAGACATTGTTTCTTTTGCAGTGCTGGTCTTCACCTGCTCTAGTCCTAACCATCTTAGAATTTTCCACTACAAACAAGCCTTGATCCAGCAATTTAAAATGATGGCCCATTGTTTACTCTACGTTTTTTGTCTTGAATAGTCTCATGCTTTCATAATTACTGTCTCCTATTTTTGAATGACTACAGTTTTTATTGTCCTTGATGTTGTCAAATCTGTACCATTTTGAGGTTTTTGAAATTTAGAGCTTGTTCGGATTGAGTTTTGGCTTAGTTTTACCATTTCAGCTTAAAATCAAGTGCTTATTAGCACTTCTAAATTTACCCAAACACTTCAGAAGTGCTTAAAAACTATTTTGGCTTAAAAGCACTAAAAATAAACCAACCAAACTGGCTTTTAGTTTTTTGCAATTTTAATTGCTGTATGTATGGTGCAAACATATACCCCTTTTTTTGAATAATTTTCATGCTTCAAGCAGAGATACATTCAGTGTTATTAGAGCAGCTATTCCATCATTTTTTGACTATGCATTTGTGTTAGCTTGGCCTACTGTTAACCTAGCTAACTTGCTATACCATTATATTTGTGTGTTTCATCTAAAGCTTGAATTTGATGTCTGAATTAAAGCTGCATTTTCTGGATATGCATGCTGTTTCAATATGTGGGACTAAACATCATTATCTTGGCGATATTGCAGGATATTAGCTAATTCTAAGCCTTGTCCAAAATGCAAGCGACCAATTGAGAAAAATCAGGGGTGCATGCATATCACATGCACACCACCCTGTAAATTTGAGTTTTGCTGGTAAGTGTATCAGCTATTTCCATGGGTTTTTTTTACAGTTCTTGTTCCTAACATATGCTGTAGTGTGAGCAATTTTTTCAGTCAGTCTGCTTCCATTTTTAACATTTTCCTTTGCTTACTACGCCCACACCAAGCAGCCGGACTCCCCCACTGACGTTGTTGGATGTGTTTTATACACACCCATACCCGCACCCGCACCCGCACCTACGTGCAAGCGCTTAAAGAAAAGAGACCATATCCAGTGTAGTCCCTTAAGTGGGGTCTGGTCTGGGGAGGGTGGTGTGTACAGAGTCTTACTCCTACCTTTGTGAAGATATAGGAGCTGCTTCACAGATCTTGTTTTTGTGATTCTTTTGACCTCAGGAGACATCTTTGCAGGCTCTGCCTTGGCCCTTGGACAGATCACGGTGAGAGAACTGGTGGCTTTTATGCATGCAACCGTTATGAGTCAGCAAAGCAAGAGGGAGTGGTAAGATCTTCTCTCTTTTAGTACAACAACAACAACATACCCAGTGAAATCCCACAAGATTTATCTGCTAAGTCAGTTCTTTTATCATAAGTTAACTAATGTTTATTTGATGTTTCTCTTCCAGTTTGATGAATCTGAAAAGAGGAGAGAGATGGCAAAAAATTCTTTAGAAAGATATACACATTACTATGAGCGATGGGCCACCAACCAGTCGGTAGGTAGAGGTTTAGGACACCTTTATTTTTGGTTGTTTCTCATTATCAGCTATCTCAACTTCTTTTCGGAGCTAAGTTGCGCGGACTCTTCACTTTTAATACCGCACCCGTGTCGGATTCTACAGGAATAAACTAGTTTGGAGAATCCGACACGCACCCACATGCACTTTTGATTAGTCCGAGCAACATTGGTTGGGAGAAGGATAATAGAAGCAGAAGATTGGCTTTTTTCTCGTGTTCTTTCTAGATACTATTGTCATTTTTCTCTGTGACCTAAATTTTTGTGATGGCTTCATGCATGGATGATTGATAGAATTGTTATGTGATTTGGCACATGAAATTTTTATACATGATTTATCAGCAGGCTTTCAGATAGTGTGGTTCTGGTTCTCATGACCTTGGTTTTGATGTCATCAATTTAAATATAATAGCAAGAAAGTCTAATGTCCACGGAAATGTCTCAAATCTTGGTAGAGATGCTGCATATCTGCTCTTACTGGGGGTCTATTATTACCAATCTAAAGATCTACTTATGCAACATGAACATATAGATTAGATGATGTAATGACACTATAAAGCTATAATCTTATGCTATTGTCAGCATGAAGTTGACTGTACAAAATCTTGGTAGTTCCAACAATGGAACCTGTACATTTGAGATTGATTTTTCGCTTATTGAGTGGGATGTAAAGAGTCCGTGTATGATAAATATAACTAAGGAAAATAATTCATGTCACTAATTCTAATCCTCCAATTTTGTTTGACATGCTTTGTGTTTTACTTTTTCCCAAATGACCTCTTTCCTTGATAGCAAAGTCAACCCAATCCAAAAAGATGTTCATCCCTTTTATATTTATCTTCATATATGATAACTAGATACGTTAGGAGCTGCCAGTCTGGGACTTGGATCTTCCTCATGACAGTTGTTATTCTTTTACTGTAATCTCTTTCCTGCTGTCTTTTCAACTCTTGTGCAGTGTGAAGGCGCTAGAAACTTTTGCCCACTTGTGGGTCTGAATTGAAAAGTATCATCCAGAAATATAATGTCATGGGTTTGTTGCCATCTTCTCTGTTCCAGTAGTTAAACTTCTGTGCGTCTTCATTGCTTCACATATATTTCATGTTGAATGGTGTGAAGTCTGCATCCTCAGAAGAGTACAATTATGTTTCTTTGCTCAAAATGCCATTACTTTTGTTTCTGATTCTTTTTATATATTGGGAGAAGTCTCTCTATAGATGCTGTAGGATCCTTGTTTAACTGCTTATCTAATGCCAGTAATGTCTTATTGCAGTCGCGGCAAAAGGCACTTTCAGATCTTCAGCAAATGCAAACAGTACATGTATGAAAAATTTCTTTACATATAAAAAATTATCAAAAATCTTTACATACAACAGTCTTTTGCTATATGCGTATACACTTAACTAACAAACTGCTTTAAGTGTTTGTTTCTCTTTCCTGAAGAATATGAAAATATTCATTAGTAGAAGAATCCAGATTTCGAATGAACAAGTTCAAACTTGAAAATAATTTCATTATGTATTTTCCCTGAAGTCTTGTCCCCATTTCTATATACTGAACTGCTGAGTTTAATTTTGTTGTTCAAGTTTTTTTCAGTCTGCTCCTCTGAAAGTTTTTTCAACTGTTTGCTTGTTGCCTGCCAACTTACATTCATGTACGAGTGCTGTGTACTATCCTGATCTTTGTCTGTGGGGTATATCTCATGGTGGTAATATAAAGTATTTCATTGGAGGCAAAAGAAAAGCCTTTTGTTATCTTTCATGTTTCCTACATTGCATATTTATCCATCGAGTAACCCATACACAAGTGATCAAGTCCAAGGTTGAGTAAAGAGGAATTGGCCATCTTTCTCTTTCAAGTTGTTATTATCTGATTATATTTCGAATATTCAGAAAACATTTATGGTGATTGCACCTTGCAGCTTGAGAGCTTGAGTGACAAACAGTGCCAACCCGAATCACAGCTCAAATTTATTATAGAAGCCTGGTTGCAGGTAATGTAAATCTTCTATTTCAATATTGAGTGTTCTTATTCTCTCTTGATTCATGTATATATATTGATTATGACTGCTAAATCATTGTAGATAGTGGAATGTAGGCGTGTGCTAAAATGGACATATGCTTATGGTTATTACTTACCGGAGCATGAACATGCTAAAAGGCAGTTCTTTGAGTATTTACAAGGTTTTGCTTTCGCTTCCTTTTTCGAGAATCACATTTAATGGTTTCCTCGATTTTTTGAGGCACTCATCCTTAATGCTTTAGGTGAGGCTGAGTCTGGACTTGAACGGCTTCATCAGTGTGCGGAGAAGGAACTCCAGGGGTACCTCGATGCAGAAGGCCAATCAAAAGAATCTAATGAGTTCCGAACAAAGCTTGCAGGGCTTACAAGGTAATATAGATTCTGCATTAAACCTGAGGTCTAGTCTTTTGTTCCATTAGTGGCTAGTGAATATGATGGTTCAAGTCCCGCTCTGTTCTTAGCAAGAGATTTGGAGATTTCTGCCTCTTGAAATGCCAAATAGAAGACTACTAGTTGTCTAAATCTTTTATGTTGAGCCCTTCTTTTCTACATGGATGTGTGGAAAAGAATAAATATGTATTGCTTTTCATCTCTGCACGTAGGAGCAACCGAACAGAACATATAACATAAAATGATGTGTCATGTTTTTAACTTTCCTCCAGAAAGGCTAAATCTTGCTGAAGATATTACCAACTCTTTAAGCATGAGATTTCTATCATTGCTAGTTTCTTTCGAAGAATGAGAGGCTTCTGCTCTTCTTTTTATTGGATAAGTAGGAAGAAATTTTTGCATTTTCTTGAGAGTTTATGATGTTCCACCAGAGTGATTTTAATCTATTTTTAAGGTTACACTCAACTTTTAGGTGATCCTATTGTTTGGAATCAACTAATGTAATAGGCTAGTTGAATGGACAACTAATAGGTCTTTCATTAAATTCTCCATTCACAAAACTATTCTATCACAGGATTAGTAAGTAGTGCGTTCCAGAAATATTGAGGTCTCCAAGTTTTCAGTTGGATCAGCAAGTCATTAGCATAAGCATCCTTTAATATACCAATTTCTTTCGACAAAGTATTTATTCGCCAGTTAGGAAACAAACCTGCTATCTTGCTGTCATATTTTCTTAGACCCTGCTTCAAAATCTTTTTTTTTTTGAGCCAAGGGTCTATTAGGGACAACCTTTCTACCCTACAAAGGTAGGGGTAAAGTCTATTTACATCCTACTCTCTTCAGACCGCACCTGTGGGATTACATTGGGTATGTTGTTGTTTGTAGTTGGGAAACTTGCTCATATAGGAGTATGCTAGCATCTAACATCCTTAAAATTTGATAACCTTTCTAGCCCACAAAGGTAGGGGTGAAGTCTATTTACATCCTACCCTCTTCAGACCACACTTATGAGATAACATTGGATGTGTTGTTGTTTGTAGTTGTGGAACTTGCTCATATAGAAGTATGCCAGCATCTAACATTACTTAAATTTGATAAGTGCTGGTGTGGCAGCCTAGTTTCTTGAGAATCACACTCAAGCTCTGGTTTCCCAGATATGTCCACTGGTGAATAATATATGATATCTTTGTGTTAGCTGATTTCAACATGAAAGCGAGCAGAACATTGCTTGTGATTCATAGTTTCTGTAAGAGAACTAGTACGGCTATTGTTAGGGTCTGTACTTATCTCTTGCTTGCATTCAACTTTAGTGTGCATCTGGTGGAGGTTCTAACTATTTTTCTGATCATCCTGCTGAAATGCAGGGATATCAGATCTGTTATAATTTATTTGTAGAGATGAATTGAGGGAGTACTAATGTAATTAATTCTGTACTAATGATGACAGCGTAACTCGAAACTACTTTGAGAACCTGGTTCGAGCTTTAGAGAATGGTCTTTCGGATGTAGACGCTCATGGTGCGTACAGCAGGGCAGCTAGCTCTAAAAGCCTGGGAGGTGGGAGTATCAAAGGAAAGGGCGGTAGAGGAAAGGGAACCACATCAAGATCAAGCAGTTCTAGAAACATAGATGATTCAGGACATTGGTCTTGTGAGTATTGTACATATGCTAATGTTAGGCCTGCTACCGTGTGCCAGATGTGTCAGCAGCGTCGTTGAAGCCATTGATGGATTTACTACTTCACATTGAGAAAATCCTCATTATCTGTTGATTGCTATGACCGAGGTCCAGCTCCAGACGTGTCGTCTAAGTCGTATACATGCTGGAACATATCGGAACTTGACAGTCGTGAAGTATGATGGAGACGATAAGTTATTGGCCATGAGTTGGAAAACCAATCATACATCTGGAGATGAATATGTACATACTGTTTGTTGTCTGTCATCTTGTTAAACTGTATCTGACTTGTGCCAGAAAAATTTTCTTTTGAAATATTCAACTCTCTGATTATACAAACCTGTGGTGTGAGTAAAGTGGTACTTAAGGTACTGGTTTATTGACTTGTGTTTTCTTATAAAACCCAAGCCAGGAAGTTTCAAGGACGTATCACATCATATGAAACAGGAAGTCCATAGTTAAAAAACAATTACAAAACGATGGGAAGGATTGAATGGATGGTTAAATTAGCAATCTATATTGCTTGAACTCTTTAAAAATGTTAATAGTTTCGAGTTGGCTTTTTCACGAGTAGTGCATTTTTGAAGGATTTGATGTTGGTGTGACACGATTTTTGGAGTCCTAGTGGCAGTATCTGTTTCACTCCCTAAAGTGCAATCCCAAATGTTGGAATTGTTCTCCTAGCATCTAGGGAAGGTTAATTTTGTCGAGGGAAAACTGAGCTCATGATTTTTGAAGCAAAGTGTTTACAGCCATATGTCCCTTTATATTTATGGCCTCCTAATTATTTACTCCCTTTGTTTATATTAAGTGAATTGTTGGGTTATTTCACATATATTAAAAAAAAATAGACAAAATTTAATTATGTTTTTTCATTTTTATCTTTTTTAAACTCCATACACCTATTTAGCGCATCATTTATTTCTTATAGAAAACTCAACCATAGAAATTTAATTAATGAAGGGTAAAATTGAAAAAATTTCCAACATATCCTTTGAAAAGTGAACAATTTACTTATTTTGAAACATAAAGAATTCTCTAATAATTAACTTAATATGAAACAGAGGGAGTACCATTAATATATCCCTAATTATTCTGCTATTAAAATTTGCGTGCTGATGTCAGCAGTCATGCCATATGATATTGGCACTATTAATACTGACAGTGGATTAAAATTGTTTCTATATGATACCGATATAATATCAATATACCGACAAAGTATCGTAGAAGATTAATTCATAAAGGTTATGTTGACGTTATGGGTGAAATGAAAAAGGGGAAAGTGGGGTAAGCCAAAGAACAAGAAACATGCGATTTCGACAGTTTTTCGTGGGTGTTAACCCACAAAATTTGTCACTGTCGGGGGTTTCGACGCAACTTTCTAGAAACATCATTCGAGTGGGTCTATAATGAGCCTGCCAAGAGTCCCAATAGGCCAGATGGCGCCGGACGACGCCTGGTAGAATTTCATGGGTTAAGGAACAGGAAATAGGTGATTTCAGTAGTTTTTTGTGGGTGTTAGCCCACAAAATCTGGCGCTGCCAGGTGCTTGGCACAACTTTCTCGAAAAATCATATGAGTGGGTCCGTAACGAGCCCGTCAAGAGTCCCACTAGGCCCGACGGCGCTGCACGACGCCTGGTAGGATTTTTGGACTAAATAACAGGAAACATGCAATTCTAATAGTTTTTTGTGGGTGTGAGCCCACGAAATCTGGCATTGTCAGAGGCTCGGGTGCAACTTACCCGAAAAAAATATGAGTAGGTCCGTATAAGCCCGCCAGCAGTCCCCGTAGGCTCGGCGGCTCCGGACGATGCCTGGTAGGATTTTTTATGCGCTAAGGAATAGGAAACAAGTGATTTCAGTAATTTTTCGTAGGTTTTAGCCCACGAAATCTAGCGCTGCTGAGGCTTCGACACAATATTCCCCAAAAATAATACGGGTGGGTCCGCAACGAGCCCGACAAGAGGCCTAGGTGGCCCGACGGTGTTGGCGGAGACTTGCTAGGATTTTATGGGCCAAGGAACAGGAAATAGGTGGTTTCGGCAGTTTTCTATGGGTGTTAGCCCACAAATTTTTGGGCTGCATGGGGCTTAGGCGCAAGATCCCGAAAAACCATACGAGTGGGTCCGCAATGAGCTCGACAAGAAGCCCAGGTGACCAGGCGGCTTTGACAGAGGCCTAATAAAATTTTTTATGCGCCAAGGACAGGAAACAAACGATTTCGACAATTTTCTATAGGTGTTAACCCACGAATTCTGGACTGCATGGGGTTCGATGCAAGATTCTCGAAAACTCATACGGGTGGGTTCGCAACGAGCCCGGTAAGAGGCCCAGGTGGCCCGGCGATGTTGGCGGAGGCCTGGTAGGATTTTATGGGCCAAAGAACAGGAAACGGACGATTTCGACAGTTTTCTATGGGCGTTATCCCACGGATTCTGGGGTTGCATGGGAGTCCAGCGCAAGATTCCCTAAAAATCATACGGGTGGGTCTGTAACGAGCCCATATGAGGCCCAGGTGGCCCGACGGTGTTGGCGGAAGCCTGATAGAATTTTATGGGTTAAGGAAAAGGAAACAGGAAATTTCGGCAATTTTTTGTGGGTGTTATAGCCGACGAATTCTGGGGCTGCATGGGGGTTCGGCGCAAAATTATCAAAAAGTCATACGGGTGGGTCCATAATGAGCCCGGCAAGAGGCCCAGGTAGCCCGACGACGTTGACGGAGGCCTGGTAGGATTTTATGGGCCAAGGAACAGGAAACAAACGATTTCGACAGTTTTTTGTGGGTGTTAGCCCACGGATTCTGGGGCTGCATAGGGGTCCGACGTAAGATTCCCAAAAAATCATAGGGGTGGGTCTGCAACGAGCCCAACAAGAGGCCTGGCGGTGTTGGCGTAGGCCTGGTAGGATTTTATGGGCTATGAAACAGGAAATAGGCAATTTCAGCAATTTTCTATGGGTGTTAACCTATGGATTATGGGGCTGCATGGGGGTTCGACGCAAGATTCCCTAAAAATCATAAGGGTGAGTCCGCAACGAGCCCGAAAAAAGGCCAAGGTGGCCCAACAGCGTTGGCAAAGGCTTGGTAGGATTTTATGGGCCAAGGAACAGGAGATATGCGATTTCGGTAGTTTTCTGTGGGTTTTAGCCCAAGGATTTTGGGGCTCTATGGGGGTTCGGCGCAAGATTCCTGAAAAATTATACGAATGGGTCCACAACGAGCCCGGTAAGAGGCAAGGTGGCCTGACGACATTGGTGGAGGCCTAGTGGGATTTTATAGGCCAAATAATAGGAAACATGCGATTTCAACAGTTTTCTGTGGGTGTTAGCCCACGAATTCTGTGGTTGCATGGGGTCCGGTGAAAATTTTTTAAAAAATCATATAGGTGGGTCCGTAACGAGCCCAACAAAAGGCCCAGGTGGCTCGATAGCATTTGCGGAGGCCTGGTAGAATTTTCTGGGGTGAGAAACAGGAAGCAGACGATTTTGGCAATTCTCTGTGGGTGCTAGCCCACAGATTCTACGCTTTATGGGGGTCCGGCACAAGATTCTCGAAAAGTCATATGAGTGGGTCTGTAACAAGCCCGACAAGAGGCCCGACGGCGTTGGCGGAGGCCTGGTAGAATTTTATGAGCCAAGGAACAGGAAACAGACGATTTTAACAGTTTTCTGTGGGTGTTAGCCCACGAATTCTCGAGATGCATGGGGCTCTGGCGCAAGATTCTCAAAAAATCATACGGGTGGGTCTGCAATGAGCCCGACAAGAGGCCCAGGTGGCCCGACGACATTGGCGGAGGCCTGGTAGGATTTTATGGGCCAAGGAATAGGAAACCGACGATTTTGGCAGTTTTTTGTGCGTGTTAGCCCACAGATTCTGGCGCTACATGGAGTTTGGTGTAAGATTCTCGAAAAATCATACGAGTGGGTTCGCAACGAGCCCTGCAAGAGGACCAGGTGGCCTGGCGGCGTTGGCGGAGGCCTGGTAGGAATTTATGGGCCAAGGAACAGTAAACAGGTAATTTCAACATTTTTCTGTTGGTGTATCCCACGGATTCTAGTGCTGCATGGGGATCCGGTGCAAGATTCCCAAAAAATCATACGGTTCGATTCGCAATGAGCCCGGAAAGAGGCCTAGGTAGCCCAGTGGCGTTGGCGGAGGCCTTGTAGAATTTTATGGGCCAAGTAACATAAAACATTCAATTTCGGTAGTTTTCTGTGGGTGTTAGCCCAATGATTCTGGAGCTGCATGAGGGTCCAACGTAAGATTCTCGAAAATTCATATAGCTGGGTCCGCAACGAGATCGGCAGGAGGCCCAATAGGCCCGTCAACATTGTTGGAGGCCTGGTAGAATATTATAGGCCAAGGAACAGGAAACAAGCAATTTCGGCAGTTTTCTGTGGATGTTAGCGCACGGATTCTAGGGCTGCATAGGGGTCAGCGTAAGATTCCTGAAAAATCATACGATTGGATTTGCAACGAGCCCGGCAAGAGGCCCAAGTGGCCCCGCTATGTTGGCGGAAGCCTGGTAGGAGTTTATGCGCCAAGGAACAGGAAATAGGCAATTTCGACAGTTTTCTGTGGGTGTTAGCCCAAAGATTCTGGGGCTTCATGGGGGTCTGGCTCAAGATTCCCGAAAAATTATACGTGTGGGTCCGCAATGAGCTCGCCAATTGGCCCAGGTGTCCCGGCGGCGTTGACGGAGGCCTAGTAAGGTTTTATAGGTCAAAGAACAGGATATACGTGATTTCGACAATTTTAAATAGGTGTTAGTCCATCGATTCGGGGACTGCATGGGGGTCCACCGCAAGATTTCCGAAAAATCATATGGGTGGGTCTGCAACGAGCCCGACAAGAGGTCTAGGTGGCCCGACGGTATTGGCGGACGCCTGGTAGGATTTTATGGGCTAAGAAATAGGAAACACATGATTTCGATAGTTTTCTGTGGGTGTTAGGCCACAGATTCTGGGGCTGCATGGGGGTGGCGTAAGATTTTTGAAAAATCATACAAGTGGGTCAGCAACGAGCTCCACAAGAGGAACATGTGGCCTAGCCCGCTTGGCCGAGGTCTGGTAGGATTTTATGGGCCAAGGAACAGGAAACAGGCGATTTCGGCAGTTTTCTGTGAGTGTTAGCCCACAGATTCTAAGTTTGCATGGGGTTAGGAAACAGGCGATTTATATAGTTTTTCGTGGGTGTTAGTCCATGTAATCTTGAGCTGCCGGGGGCTCCGCCTCAACTTTCCTAAAATATCATACGAGGTGGGCCCGCAACGAGCTTGGAATGATACCTAGGTGGCCCGGCGGCGTTGGCGAAGGCCTGGTAGAATTTTATGTGCCAAGGAACAGGAAATAGGCAATTTTGGCAGTTTTTTGTGGGTGTTAGCCCATGGATTCTGGGGATGCATGGGGTTCGGAGCAAGATTCCTGAAAAATCATTTGGGTGAGTCCGCAATGAGCATGACAAGAGGACCAGGTTGTCTGGCGGCATTGGCGAAGGCCTGGTAGAATTTTATGGACCAAGGAACAGAAAACATGCGATTTTGGCAGTTTTCTTTGGGTGTTAGCCCACGGATTCTGAGGTTGCATGGGGGGCCGACGCAAGATTCTCAAAAAATCATACAGATGGNNNNTTTTACTCCTTGTAATGGACCTAACACAGATACGGATTCTGAGGTTGCATGGGGGGCCGACGCAAGATTCTCAAAAAATCATACAGATGGGTTCGTAACGAGCTCGACAAGAGGCCCAGATGGCCCAACGACGTTGCCGGAGGCGTGGTAGGATTTTATGGGCCAAAGAATAGAAAACAGACGATTTCGATAGTTTTCTGTGGGTGTTAGCCCACAGATTCTGAGGCTGCATCGGTCTCGCACAAGATTTCCAAAAAATTATACGGGTGGGTCCGCAACTAGCCTGACAAGAGGCTAGGTGGCTCGACGGCGTTGGCAGAGGCATGGTAGGATTTTATGGGCCAAGGAACAAGAAACATACGATTTCGACAGTTTTTTGGGGTATTAACCCATGGATTCTGGGTTGCGTGGGGGTCCGGCGCAAGATTCATGAAAAATCATACGGGTGGATCAGTAACGAGCCTAGCAAGAGGCCTAGGTGGCCTGACGGCATTGGCGAAGGCCTTGTAGGATTTTATGGGCCAAGGAACAGACAACAGGCAATTTCGACAGTTTTCTGTAGGTAAACACCCACAGATTCTGGGGCTGCATGAAAGTCCGATGCAAGACTCCCGAAAAATCATACAAGTGGGTTTGTAACGAGCCCGGCAAGAGGCTCAGATGGCCTGACAACGTTGGCGGAGGCCTGGTAGGATTTTATGGGCCAAGGAACAGTAAACAAGTGATTTCAGCAGTTTTCTATGGGTATTAGCCCTCGGATTCTGGGGCTGCATGGGGATCCGAC
>DF358377.1:78641-98061 GCA_000787875.1 Solanum virginianum
ATCGATTTTTCGCACCAGCATTTCAATGTCTAAAACACAGAATATTGAATGCTTCTACTAGTCTATCAACTGGAATTTGAAGCCTTCATGACAAAGAAATTCGTCTAACTGCAATCTTTGAAGCCTTCACATGTGATTTACAACTGTCGGTGAAGCAGCAGCATTGATGCCTTCTTACTAATAAGCCGGTGTACATTTCAGTCTGATGTATTGAACCTATAGCTCTACATGTAGTTCACCTCCGAAAATTCTACTCAGCTCTGCTGGTTATGTAGATAGTATAAGCTAACAGGAGAGGAACTGACATGCTATAGACAGGGAAATGGATAAATGGATTCATAGCATAAGCCTTCACAAGAGCTCTGCAGTTCTGCATCATGAAGAAACAAGATTAGCAAGAATCAGATTGGTCAAAAGTGAAGAACCAAAAGACAGTACTCTATTCGTTGAATATGTTGATCAAAGAAAACTTAGAATTGGAACATCTTGAAAGACATTCTCTTGCAACAGTCTAAGCGTATTCTACTGTATGTTCTCCAGAAGCAATGGACAGTTATGAGCATTGCGACTTAGAACAATCAGGATATTGTGCATTCTACTAACAAAAAATAAGGAGGACATCTGATACGAGCGTAATGCTATGGTGGTAAAATAGTGTATGAATACATTGGCAGAATGTAAACCTCCGTTAGGACCTGAGAACTGATGCTTTTAAATATTTTTTTTGATAACTGTGGTATTCCAATCAGCTTGCACACACAAGTACGAAGTAACTATGTAACTTTATCCACCAAGCCTAGAACAAATGGTAAGAAATCAACTACTGTTTTTGTTTCTATTGGGATTTGAACATGAGATCTCATGGTGTTCAACCACTAGGTCACACTCTTGGATGCAATATTGAACGTTCCTCTTTTATCTATGTGAAAGCACTTACCATAATTGAGAAAAGATCTGGCTATGAAGGATATAGGTGAAGTCAAATGTGTTCCAAAAGAATGGAACAGTAATCCACACGGAAGCATATCAACAACCAATTAGTGAAAAGTCGGTATCACCTACGGGAGATTGGAAAGGCAACAATCTTCCAGTGAAGGAAAAAGAAAACATTTTGTTTAAGAAGAAAAGCATTTAAATCAGAATACAGATGGACACCAAACAGATCAATTAACAACTTACCAAGAAATGCTTCCAACAAATCGCCATAGACGATAACAGGAGCATTTTCCTAATCCACCGCCTATGGAGGAGGGTCAGCGTCTTATTTCTTCCACTAGTATGTGCAGATACATTATTCTTCACCAAATAATCATCTTCCTTTTTTGCAGAAAGAGCTCGAAGATGATGTTGGAATATTGCCCTCTCAGCCACTAATGCTCCAATCACAATTACTGTAGGCAACACTACAAAGTAAAGATGAGGAAGAACTACCACCATTATATCTGGAAATCCATGAAAGTCTAGCTTTTCCCTCTTGTTGAATCTCAGCACCCAACCCCTGTAGGTCATGTATCCCCTTTCTCCTCCTTCGGTGAAAACTTGGCCAGAAAGCCAAGGACATAATATGAGGTAAAACAAGTATATAATTATTGAGAACCATAGAAGTGGAACATTGTATAACTCGGATAGAATCCATGCCACACTAGTTACCAGTCCTTTATTTCCAACAAAGTTCTTGTAAGTATAGTGTTTCCTTAAAAATACAAAGATAGCTTTTGGAAAGACGAGGATGGGAAGAGTTAACAAATAGAAGGACCATAATATTGGGTAATATAAAGCCTCCCACTGACAACCCATTACCATAAATTCTTTCCAACTCCATGAAAGTCTAGCACGAAGACCGCCAAGAGAAAATGGCCTTAGTTCAGTCAAAGTTGATTTGCCTTCAATATCAACTGCTTCTATTTGCAACAAAAATCTATCGGGAGATGGATCTTCAAAGGCATTAAAGTTCCATGGACATGTGTAAAGGTTCCCCCTAGATGAAGCATCCTCATTTCTTGTCATAGGAGTCTCCAACACTGTAATAAGATCTCCAGGCCTTGAATCATATATCCTAGCCACAACTGATACAACTGGAGAAGAAGAAAATACAAGAGCCCTGATACTGTTTAAGTACAAGGAATCCATCTTGCACTTGTGAAACGATCTCTCCATAGTAAAACGAGAATCCAGAGGAAATGTAGGCAATACAATAACATTCTTAGCTCCCAATTTGAAGTCAAAATCAACAAAAGACATCCATCCTCTATCAATGGCTAATATGCGCATTGCTCTACTTTTTCTCCAGTCACCCATTTCCCACTCCCAGAACTCTTTAAATTCAGTAGCCCCATCTGAACAAGTTCTTGTATTATTCGGAAGTGAGCCATGTCCATTCAACTGGAGAAGATGTTTAGAGTTCAAGGGATGTTGATTTGACTCATGATGCCTCTTTAAATTCTTACCGAACTTTGTATGCAAATGCCCACATAAGTAAGCTGACAGGTTATGTGTCAGAAATGTATCTTTCAGGGTTCTCCCAGAACGTGATGCTGCAGAAAATGAAAGTGGGAAATGCCCATAAGCAATCTTGATAACAGGTTTGGCGGGTTGAGAATCTAGTACTAAGAGCTCAGAGCTTATTTCATCTAACAGTTGATCAGTGGGATGACCAAATAGATTGGTTGGGCCCCGCAGACCTAAAGACATTATGCCTTCAAACCCAACGAACTGAATACTGCGGACGCCAGTCTGGATCATAGAGCATGTGCTTTAAAGAATGATAAAATGCTGATAATAGAAAGAACTGCTTAAATACAACACTAGCATCAATCCAAAAACTCAAAATACAATATTGCTAGTGCTCAAGGAAAAACATACATGATTATATGTTACTAGAAAGCTTTTAAAACCAATCAATTTATCAAGAAGAACTCAAAACTACATATAACAGTGAATTGTCCTCATAAGAGGTCAAGACTAATAGCGAGTACGACGTATAAAGTGGATAAGCTCAAACTATGGCATCACAAAGTTTCTGATGTTTGCGATTGAAGCTTAGCTGATTGATTTATATTAAAGTTCAGGGATGATTCACCCTTCAATTTAAAGTCTATGGGCATCCAAATGATGATACCATTGCCAATGATTACATCAAATATTTTTTGTTTTGGAAAAATTAAATCAATAATAGTTACATTAAGAAAAGGAGAGAATTCCAACATGCAGAATTAAAGAATTAGAAAAAAAAAACTGGCTCAAACTTCTAAAATAGAACACATTTGATTGTTAAGATTTTCCTTTGTAAAATTTGTGATAAATACCAAAATAGAATTCATAAATATTGTATAGACAGATATGCTTTCGTACGTGGATTTCACCTCCTCCTCCTTGCCCATGTTACAATTTTACACTATCTCTATCTTCATCTAAGAAAATTCCCAAGCCTCTTTTGAACACCTTTGGTTTCCCTTCCATATTAGTTTCATTTGAAAGAACACTTTACTGGGAGCACGAATGATAAAGAAAAAAGAGTGCGCATAGAACAAAAGAAGCTAACAGATATGATCTATAACAGACCTGAATAGTGACACTATTGACCAGTCCACTTCTTTTAAGCTGCCCGTTAATGCTATACTTTGAGTAAAAATCAAATGAACCACCAATGGCTGGTACACCAAAACTATCATGATTTCCTCGGAGATCATAAAACACGCTTTTCTTCAGTCCACTCCTTTTAATGATGTTGTCCAGGACTTTCTGGTATTCCAACCACTCCTCTTCATCTTGCTTCATTGTTAGTAAATCCTTGCTCTTTCCATCTGGTGGCAATTGAATTTATCAGTTGTATATGAGTAAACTTGTTGAAATATCTTATGCTTCACCAATACTTTATTCAAATATGAATAGCAATCAACTAGTGGAAAACCACTTACAAGCATCTAAACAATTTACAGGTGAGTTAGTTGTCAACAGCACGAACCATGACACCGAAACATCAGAGACATATCGTAAACAGCAGTTCAGATACTCTAACCAACAGTCACTTATCTCAATTATGAACCTATCTTGAGCCAAGAATAATCAAAATATAGCTTTTGGTTGCAGAACTTCACCTTAAATTCTAAAATTACCTTGTGTGATAAATGACATAGTACCAGATACAGAATATTAAAACAAAACTAAGCAAGTTTGCAACTACATCATAATCATGTATGACCACATCTTAGAAACCAACATTTTGAAAACATTATTGCCGTGTGCTAACACACACACTATAGGTTATAGCCTTCGCTCGAGCTATAATGTGAGCTCCCTTTCCACAAAAAAGCCTTCTTTACTTTTTCATATATTCTCAGTCAGTTCTCTTTCTTCTTTGCTTCACATTGATAAAGATTCATCTTTTTCTCCAGGAAACTGAGTAACATTTTAACGTCCGGTCCAACCCCCTTACCTCCCCCTTCCATCCCAATCAAACACCACCAAACTCATTTTCCAAACCCAACAGTTTCAAGAAACAAAAGGATCACTTTTTTGGTTTCCCTTTTCATTAAATTTCCCACTAAAACACCTATATATAATCATTTTTCCAGCATCAAAAGAGTTGTTTAAATCCACCAATCACATTTTTCAACCCAACATTTCAAGAAACAAAAAGAGAACACATTTTTACCCCTTGTTTGGATGGTTGTTTCCCGTTGTATTGTATTATATTGTTAGTTTAAATACAATGTTTGTTTTGATTGTTACTTAAATTCTATCGTTACTTAAATTCTATCGTATCGTTAATACGAAAAGATCCATTTTGTGTAATGACCGATTTAGTGTAGTTACGTCGTTACTTTAATCTCTTTTTCTCATTTTTTACTTTATTTATTCATTTAATAATTCCACTTTATGATTTACCCTATCTTTTCAAGGTATCTACCACATATCTTTTAATTTCTTGTAGGTTTATCATTCAAATTATGAATGTATGACATTATGTAATGATGAAGTACAATACAATCTATCCAAGCAGTATAGTCATTGAAGCATTATAGTCATTGAAACAATACAGAACGATACAATACAAAACAATACATAACAACCATCCAAACAAAGTGTTAGTTCTTTTATCTATATTTCCCTCTAAAATCCCTCCATAACCATGTTCCATCATCAAAAACTTGTTTTCAAAGAACCCCACAAATCCAACAGCAAGTAAGATTTAAAAAAACTCAATAACATAACAAAAATTTGGGGCAAAAAGAAAAGTAGATTACCAGTAAGATCACCAGTAATGAAGACTAATGAAGGATTGATCATTGAAAGAACAGGACCCACAATATTTTCGAAGGTAAGAGCACGTTCAGGATGATGAACACTGAAATGGAGATCAGATAACTGAACCACCCATGCTACATCTTCCGGTCCTCCTTCCAATTCTATTACATCTCTTTCTTTATTGAAAAATTCAGCTGAAATACAATGAAATTTCATCAAGAAAATGCAGATTAAGGAGAAAATACATAGTTTTTGGATACCCATTTCTCCTTTTCTTCAACTTTTTCCTCTTCTTCTTCTTTGCTGATTCTTCTTGTTGCTTGTTTCTTAGGTGCAGAGAGATCCAGGAATTGACAGAGAATGGGTCGGGTCGGGTCAAAGTAGTATTCGGCCCAAATGAAATGTAGTGTAAAATGGGCCTAGAATGGACAGAGTTAGTTACCCTTCTGAATTTAGACAAAAGGAAACAAAAATTATCGAAATATACAACTTATTTTATCATTATCCTTTTAAATTTTCACCATTTAAAAAAATTACAAAAATTTTTATTCCTCTCATATTCTCGAATATGTCGCTTCATATGATGTATTGGTTGGATACGTCGCTTCACACGATATACTGAGAAATACGTGATGTATCAGGACATTGATTGATACATTTGAAATTGAGACAGGATGTATCCGAAATTGAGATGTGATGTATCATCATAACATTTTGGGATGTATCTGGATTCTACCGAATTTAAGAGATTTTTGTAAATTGAAAAAGAGTAGAAATAGAATGTGATTAGCTCCTTACACAATTCTTAAAAATTCTGCAAAGAAAAATTGTAAAAATTTCACGGGCAACCTATATTTGACTTATATTGTAGTCGTCTTTAAAATTATTTTGTATGTATAAGGTTAGGTTTGATAAAATTAAGTACGTAAAGTTACATATGAGTGAAAATTTAAGCATTTCTGTCATTTTGTCTGGACTTTAATCATACATATGACAGAAGTTCAACCATTTTTACTTTATTTAGTCATAGATTCATGCATGTTCAGAACTTGAACTATATAAAACTTCAAACACGATCAATGTATGTGTTTAAAGTTATCCCAAAATAAATACACGAACAAAAAATCTTTTTAAAACGAACACAAGTTAAACAAGAACGTCAAAATGAGAAATCTGTATATATATATATATATATATAAAACTCAACCAACATTCTTCTTGTTTTTTTTTTTTGATAATATAGATATTACATATATATCAGTAGCAAAGTTAGCCCCCAAGGGGGTGTTGATAGTCCGTGCTACCAAGTGGTAGCAGCTTCCAATCCTTATAATTATACAAAATGCTATCGAATTGTCCATGGATCACATCTCGGCTTGCATAAGAGTCACTACTAGCAAGTTTCCTAGGATACTCCATTCCCACAATGTCAAGATACAACTGTTCTTGCACAAAATTAGGAGGATTCATAAAGATTTTTAAGTTCCCAAAATGTCCTAACCTTGCTCCTTCCCTCGCCATGCAATCAGCCGTCCAATTCTGCTCCTTGTTGTTGTTACTCTTAGGTAATATAGATAACAGAATTTTATCCATATTAAATTTCAAATATCGTATCTATGTTTGATATATATTATCTTAGTGATCACATATGATTTTTTAAAAATAAAAATAAAAAGAAAGGAACACAAATTAAATAACCATGCCATTAAGTTTCATATTTTACAAATAGAATGTACAATTATTTTTCAATCACATGAATCAAAAATGGCTATTTGTGAACTTTATCCCATTAATATATCCCCTCAAAGGTTATTTGGTCTTTGGATGGTGATATAAGGACTAAGGTAAAATAATCTTGACATAAAATCTTTCTTTTTTTTATTTGGTATTTGAAGTTTGTACTAAAGTTTTAATTAAATTTAAATCGTGCTGTAAAATTCATTTTGGGGCAGCACCCCTATCAATTTTCTACGAGAATAGCGATTGAACTAGACGGAAAGCTAATTAATTTATTGTAAGTATTTGCTAATATAAAGATTCAAAATTTTTGTATATATTTTATTGATGATTCTAGAAAATCTGTAACGACCTACAAATTTTTGTTGAGTTATAGAGTATTCAAATATATAATAATTATATAATAGTAAATTATTTTCTTAAAAAAAAAAAGGCAACTAATGCAATTTCATCAATGAATATCTCAACTTTCACATCGATTAAAAATATAGTGAAATACATTATTTAATATACACAATATAATGTCACAAGTATCGTTTGAAGAGGATAAATTGTATACATGGCTTATATTCTTAGCTTTACGAGTTTCAACACACAGATTCAAACGAGTAAAATTATAGAAGTACAGATGCAAAAATATATGACGATGAAATAACAAAATAAAAGATAAATGAAACAACCAACAGTTACATATATCCATCATAAAAATAAAAAATTACACGACCAGTTATATAGAAAACACATATACTAAACAACAATTAGCCAAAATTAATGTTATCCAAAATTACAAAGCATTTACTTTCCGAGGATATGTAAGAATAAAGCTCCCAAAATTATAGCCAATAAGATGGACTATTCATGAACTTCATTCTTCAAATCCTATCAACAAAATTACCATTAAAAATAAACCAACCAAAATTTAAAAAAACCAAAAAAAAAATAAAAGGGTACCCTCTTATCTTTCCTAAGTTGATTTTTTTCTCAAAAAAGAAAGGAAAAAAAAGAAGAAGAAAGATTAGAGATTAGTTATGTATACATCCCTTGCTAGCTAGATTTTGCTATGATGAGATACCTATGAGTCATTCCACACTGTGAAAGTGGGGGGTGCACCATGGCAAATATTCCTCGAAGTAAGAGCCATAGGAGGCATCCAATTATTATTAGTGCATGCAGACTCTTGATGATCGTATAGAGAACTGACCTTGATCGAGTCGTTAGATGTTGCTTGTTGGGAATGATAGTAACCAAATATGTTCTCATGAGTACCACCAAGTTGTAATTGCTTCACTTCATTGTCATTGTCACCACCATATGATCCACTTTCTTGATGAGGAGCTATAAATGAATTCAATTGTGGCAACACAAGTCCACCACCAACTCCTTGATGATATGTAACATTATTTTGGTCTATTGATGATGGAGAAGAATTATCCAATCCCATTAGATAATTGTGAGCATTATTTCCCAATTGAAGTGGATGAAAATCTTGATAATTTTGACTAGGATGATGATCATAAGAATCTTGTACTTCCTGCTTGCACCACAACCTTTGTTGGCTAACATAAGGGTTATAGTGCATCGCGCTCAATGGTTGAGCTTGTTGGAGAGTGATGTTAGGCCAACAATGACTCACGCCATAGCTACCATTCATGATATTTTCTTGACTTGCTCTTTGATAATCCAGCGCGATTTCAGCTTGCTCAACGTCCTTGAGACGTTTAGCTGCACCTCCAATTGGCAACGTGCTGCTTTCTAGTATGCTTTTTACATCGTATCGATTGATCTCAAAATTGGTCACAGCATTTAGTCCACGAAACTTGATTGCCGCAATGTCATAAGCCTCCGCAGCTTCTTCTTGTGTGCCTAATTAGACCGCAAAAATTAGGGTTTGTTTAAATTTAAACGAGTTGAATTATCACTAGCTCGATAACTTGTCTAGTCAAAATACAAACCCAAATCCAAACATGCAAAATCAAATTTAGAGATTGAAACTTCAAACAACTTAACATACGATTCCAGAAATATATATTAACTCGTTAATTTTTTTATTTTTTTCACGAAATACCAAGTAGAGAAAGAGGAAAACTCCTAAATCAGATGATTTTGACCTGTTCAAATTTAACTAAGCTCACGCCCATAAATTAAGATTATTTTAAGGCGATTGGTTTAGGGAAATAATTAAGAGCACTTACTAAAGGTGCCAAGATAAAGATCCTTGTTTCCAGCAACTCTTCCAATTCTTGCTTGCCATCTTCCATGTTGATGGTGCCTTTCATGACAAAAAATTAAAAAAAAATTATTAATACTATCAAAAAAAAATTCACGTTTAAAAGTCTGATTCTAACTCCTAAAAAGATCGCATATGACAAATACACTTATCATATGAAACACAACTCGAGAAACAAATATAAAAAAGTCATATGATAAATTTTATGTGATGTGAAATTAATTGTATCTTACCTTGTAACACCTCGATAAATCGATGCACCACGAGAAAAACCACTGCTCTTCCTGTATTAAGGATGAAAATATATATATATATAAATATTACATAATTATTTCTCACATTTTCTTGAAAAGTTTAATAATTTTTTTTTGCTTAAAACATATATATTAATGTTTAAAAAAAAAAAGAAAAATGTACCTTCTTAAAGATGCAACATATTCCTGCCTAGTCATATGCTTCATTTCTTCAAGCTCTTTCTCATAATTGCTAATCTGAAAATTTTCAACAAAATAAAAATTATTTTTTCCTATTTTATGTTCTTCAAGTAGAGAATCTATCGAAAACACTGTTATTACATATTTAATTTATAAAAATTACACTAGATATATTGTTGTGCAGAATTAATATTTAAAAAATTTTAAAAATAGAAAATATAAATTTACTTACTGGGAAATTAGTGGTAGTTGTAGGTCCCCAATATTTAAGTGCAGCTAAATCATAAGCTCGAGCTGCTTTTTCTTCCTTATCATATCCTCCTATAAATAAAAAAAAAATCGATGCAAAATAAATCAGCTACAAAAAAAATATATCATCACTTATGTTGCTCGAACTCTTCAAAAGTGTCAGTGGGTGTATATTGAATTAGCTAAAAATAGTGTATTTTTGAAGAATCCAACATGAATACGATATTGAAAGTGAAGAGTCTGCCGACTTAAATTGTCACTATAACTATCAGGTCATTCAAATATTATTTACGATTGAAAATTTTTTAAAATATAGAATTTATAATCTTATAAGTACTACGTTGATGTAAAAAAAAATTTACACTGACCATGTATAAGGAATTTAACTTACACACATTGTCAGTATAAATAATTTTTATATTATTATTTTATTAAAGTTAAACAACAACAGCATATTCCAATGAAATCCCACAAAGGGGTTATACAGATAGAGAGACTATTTTTAAAAGACCCTCAACTCAAATATATCAACTCGAAAACAGAAAATACTAGATATGAAAATGACTAGAGCAAAAAGCAATTGAAAACTCATAAATAAAATAAAAATTGATATAACAAAATCCATCTTATTTTCTCAATTATATTACTAACTCTTTTTTGAGATAATCATGCGTGATTCTCGTTTAGATGATATGATAATACAATTTCTTTCTTAACATTCTCGATATATATAAGATAAACTCATTGACAAAATAATTAGTTATTGGATTATGTCAAATAACATATATATACACAATAATTAGAAGGAATTAATGTATATAACTTACCCAAATAAACTGCAACAAGTTTACAAATGTTGAGTCCATCCACCACCATGAAATAGAATAAGAGAAAAAAAAAGACACATCTAAGTTTAGTATATATTTTGAAAATGAATAAATAAATAAAGAAGAATATATTAGTGGGAGACAAATTAAATGAAATATAATATAATATACCTTGCCTTCCTTTTCTAGTTTGTCCCTCTCTTCTACAACTATTATCCCATAAATGTGCTTCATATCTCCCAGTCCACCTATGCCTATATATATACAAAATCAAAATAATATAGATTAAAAAAATAATAAATAATAATTATGATAAGAATGCTCAAGATTTAATATATATATTAAAAAAAAAAACTTTGAATTTATATGCAAAGTATTGTTTTATTTTATAGTGTATACATATGTACCCTTTTAATCTGTTATGATAAATAACTTGAAAGAGATAAAACAAGATAATTGTATCTTACCTTGTAACACCGCGATAGATAGAAGTTCTTTGGCCAAAAGTATCAATAGATTTCTTTGGTACTACTTCAATTGCACCACTTATTTGTCCATCAATAGTACCATTACTCCCATTCACAATTTCTTGTTTGTTATTTTCAGATGAACAACTATTTTCTCCTCCTCCACCTCCACCGTCACCACCCGTGCTCATAGAAAGTGACAAGGATTGTGCATTACCACCACCACCACCTGCTACCCCCACGACATCGCCTTCCTTCCTATCATCTTGTGGTGAGGGGGTAATACTGATGGTGGTGGTGGTGTTAGGATTGTTTCTCAACCAATTCTTGATCATTGAAAGCCCTATGATATTATTAGCGTTATTTTCGCTAATATTATTGCCAGGGGTGCTACAATAAATATTGTAGTCGTCGTTATTGTTATTGTTATTATTGTTAGTGCACGCTTGTTGAAGCTTTTGTTCACCAATACCAAGAAAGTTCTCTAGCTTTGGTGGTTCTTGATTATTTTCAAGATGTTGACTATTGCATGAATTTCCCATTAGCATAGACATCTCTGATGTGGTCTTGTAGTTTGTATCATGAGAGTTCCAATCTAAATACAAATACAAAAACAAACAATCTCAAATATAGCCAAAAGGGTTAAATTTTTTTAAAAAAAAGTAATTGAAAAATATCCGCCAAGAAGAAAAAAATGGAATTTAACCTAAAATAAAGTCATGTTCATGAGACTTAGAGACAATGAAAGCAAGTATATATAAACACTAAACAAAATCAACAACATCAAATTTATAGCAAAAACTTAGTGCACCGCCTATATTACTTAAAAATAAAATGAAAAATATCCACTAACAAGAAATAATTTAGTATTCAACTTTAATGAATCATGTTTAAAACAGAAGTAGAAAGAAAATAAAACAAAACTTGCACTATCAAATAACGAAAGTTTAGTATATCAGACTGTTTTTCTTCTAACCAATATAATTTCAATCAAAAGGGTTGATTCAAAACCATATTTTTGAAACACAAACACCATCAATATTCTTGATCCCCCACCCCCAACCCTTCCTTTTTTTTAAAAAAAAGAGTTAGCTAGGGTTTTTAGTATTTCCTTATTAACATGAACCTAGTGAAAGTCCAAGATGAACACATTAAAGAAAAGGAAATAATCAATTAATATAAGTACTCACCTTGTGATTGATGATGATTATTTCTATTGAAAGCTTCAAAAATACCAAAAGGGGTATTATCATGAGGTACAACATTTAAAGAAGGAAGTACTACTGTAGATTGATCATGATGTTGATGAGAAGTCATGAGATCAAAACATTCTTGATGTGAAGTTTGTTGTGATGTGAGTACTTCTTCATGTGGTGAAAGTGAAAATCCAAGCCAATTGTTCATTGAAGAAGCCATCAAAATATATTTTAAAAAATCAAGAAAATATGCTATGGAGAATTAATTATTTTTTTCTACTAAAAAGTTCATGCATGATATAGTTGTACTAGAAATTAAAAAGACTTTTTTGAGTAATAGTAAGTTCTTTGAAGAAAAAGAGGAAAGGTCCAAAAAATATGAAGAGGAATCATCTTTTCACTAAGCATAAGGTCAAGATTTATATGGAATTCTAGCTCAAGTTTTTTCACCCCACCCCCACCCAAGGTACCCCATGCACCCCCCACCCCTTCTCTCTCCATTTCTTGTTGGTCATGAATGGGGTGCCCTCTAAATGAGGGGCAGTGTTTTCTCTAATCCCAAAAATATCTATAGGGTTCAAAATGAAAGAGCAAATATAGGGTTTATGAGGGATAGGATTGTAATTTCATGGCATTATAGGAAGGATATTTAGGTTAATTAATTGATTTCACCCTTTGAAATACTATCCCTACACCCCCACTCCCTCCCACCCCTCCTAAAAATGTAGAAAATGTATACTCTCTCCGTTCCAATTTAGTTGTGAGAATTATTAATTAGAAATAATTGTCCCAAATTAATTGTCAATTTAAAGAATCAAGATATTCACTTTTTAGTAATTACTACTCTTAAATAAAAACTCTATTTGTTAGGGTACAATTTTCAAAAAGTACAATATTTATTAGTATTATTTTAATCTAATTACTTATTAATTTTTTCTTAAAGAATATGTCAATTCTTATCTTAACAACTAAATTAGAACTGCAGAAGAAACAACTTATTATACTTGATTAATATATATTATTAGCATAAATATTTATTACACTATCAGTCTACATAAAGGACAAAGCATGTCAATAAGAAGAAAGGGTTCATTTGAATCTCTTAATTTTCATTAAAAAAATTTATAAAATATACTTTTAATTAAAACTTATATATAAATGATTGAATGCCCTAACTAGGGGAAATTCTAGTATAATCATAAAGAAATTTAAAAAATTTATTTTATGTCACAAATTTAAATCTTAGTTATATACATCATTTCAAAGTTTTAATATTTTATTATATTAAAAGTTTTTATATAAACTTTTGACTCCATTTGTTGGTTTAAAATTTAATGTTGCTACAAGTTGTATACATATTATATTAATCGAAAATAAAAGAATAATTATTTATTCTAATATCTTAGTTGTATGTAATATATAATCTTTTCTTGTATAACCCAAATTAAAGATAGGGCAAAGTGGTGTATATCAAGTTGGTATAGTTGAACCCTAATTTGTAGTACATCTTTTATATCCTCCACTTGCTATGCATATCATGTATCTATTTTGGTGCTCGAATTAATTTAGTATCGCATCATCATATAAAATATGTTAATTGAAAAAATATTATATATTTCTTAGTTACTATAATATCTTCCATTTTTATAATTACGAGATCATATTCATTCCACAATAATTTTCTATAATCAGTGGTGGAGCCTCATTGAGATTAGAGGGGTTCATCCAATCTCTTTCGGTGAAAATTATACTATTTATGTATAGTAAAAATAATTTTTTTTGTGGATATATAATAGATGTCAAATCTCCTTCACTTAGTTCGTGTGTCTAATTCTTAAAATTTTGAACCCCTAACGAAAATTCTGACTCTATCACTGTTTACAATTAATATATTTGAGGGGGGGTTGAGGGGTGGGGGTGCATGTGTGATTTCGTAATCTTGAAATAAAAATATAGTAATATTGTTTGAACATTCAAAGAGATCAGTATCCAAGTTGCATTCTAATTATACAATTTTTTTTTAATACCTATATTAATTATTGGCTTAACACATCTGCAACAACTTTATGAAAGTCATTCCTTGTTTCTGTATACCAAATCTATTAAATATTTTATTATTAGTAGTAATTAGTAGGTATTTTTCCTTCCCTATTATCTATATGCTTATAATAAAAAACACAAGATTTTTCTCATCGCGAATCAAAAAAATATAAAGTCTCATTGAATTGACTTAATGAAACACGTACGTGGAAAATTAGATTTTTTCATTAAAATACTAAAAATAGCTATTTACTTATTATTTTTCTCATCGATTTAATTAAAATATTGATGAAACTAGTCATTAAATAGTGTTATCTATATCTCTCCATTTCATACTTACTTTACTAATGTGTAAAAAATATTTAAATAATCTTATCATTTATAAAATAATTATTAGTAAAAAAATTTAAGTTATGGATAAACTGGTAAATGTACAATTTGTCACATAATAAAACGACAATAATAATATAAAATTATTTATATTATCAATATATATAATCTAAATACTTCTTCACTAAGTCACTATTGACAAGTTCATTAATTGTGGGACACTACTGACTAGTCAAAAGGATTATACAAATTAGTAGCAATTAATTTCTATGTTTCATTTAAACCAAGATCAGAATTAAATTAATTAAAGATAATCCCATTAAATTAATGTGATTTAACAAATATAGACTTATCAAGTCTCTGACAATAGTAGGTTGGTGTCTTACACTTTAAGTACTATTAATCGTATGTATTGTAAATAATTATTTTAAATTAAAATAATTTATACTATCAGTATATATATACACACACGGGTTGAAAGTATTTAAATTTATTTATTGATATTATGCTGATTGATTGCTTGTTATTGATTTAAAGGAAAATAAAATTAAACAAACAGACACTTCAGCTACTCTAAGCTGTTCAAATAAGCGACTTATTATATAAGAGAAAATATAATAATTATTTTTAAAAAAAAGTGGTGATGGTGCAAAAAGAACACATGGTGAGAGGAAAAATGATACACCTAACAAAGGGTGATGACAAAAAACCATATGGTACTTTAGCCAAATAATAATATTTTTTATATTATTAAATGTGAAACTATTGATTGTGATACTCTTAAAAGAATCAAATCATATGATTAAACATGAACTTGAATTTGTATAAATTTAGAGATATTTTTTCTTAGTTACCAAAGATAGTAAGTTTTTAACAAATTATAATAGTAGCATATTTGGAACAAAAAAAGTGTCTTTGTGCAACTCACTAACAATTTGAATTCAAGTTTTTGTACATATTTTATTAGATTTTATATACTATAATTTTTACATACTTCATCATAATCACAATAGGCATACATTTTGTCATAATCGCGAGTGAGATTCAAAATCTGATCAGCAAGATTCAAAATTATAAGCGTGATTGGAAGCGTGATGAGTGAGACTGATAAAAATCATAAGCGAAATATAAAACATAATAAGCGAGATTCAAAATCGTGAGCGAGATTCAAGATTCAAAATATGACAAGGGAGATTTGAAGTGTGATGAGCGAGAGTTAAAATTGTAAACAAGATTCAAAATATGATGAGCGAGATTATCACATTATTTAAGATTATTCGAAATATGACAAGCGAGATTCGAAATTGTGAACGAGATTCGAAGCGCAATTTCCTCCCCGTCTCCCTTTGGCTGGCCTTCTTTTTCTCTCCACACTGAATAATTTTATCAGTTGGACATAAGTCATTTCAGTGTCAGAAATCCTCTAAATATATATAATGTGTCCACTGCCATACCCCTTAACCTAACCAACCCAACCCACTACTTTTGATTTAATTTCTTTACCCTTCTTTTTAAAACCCATAACTTTCTCACATTCTTCTGTACGGGGGCGGAGCTAGAACTTCAGCAACTACATGATTAAATCGAAACTAATAATTTTAAAATACTCAATAATCCTTATTAGATTAAATTTTACGTGGCTTGTCACCATGATTCAAAAATCAATTTTAGAAATTCATTGTTAGAGGCGAAGTTAAAATTTTCATTAAAAGGATTCAGAATTTTAAGTAGACACATGAAATAAGCGAAGAGGGTTCGACATCTATTATATATATATAAAAAATTATTTTTATTAGATAAAAATAGTATAACTTTTCACTGAAACGGATTCAAATGAACCCCCTAACTCCAATGTGGTTTCGCCACTATTCATTGTGCACCACACACACATTTGATGAGTGTTCATGATTATCAGACAAGGATCTTTCAGAAAGGACTTCTCTATCTCTATAAGGTAGTGGTAAGGTCTGCGTATATTTTACCCTCCCCAAACCCCATTTATGTGATTCTACTGAATATGTTACTGTTGTTGTTTATGTGTGCGTCTCTAAGCTCGTAAAGAAAAAAAAAATCGAATCAGGCATTATTGTATGCATTCATTATACTAGTCTCACTGAACATGAATTCTAATACCAGATATTTAAATTCGATTAAATTAATTCAAAAATATTTTTAACAAATATTGTTCGCTTTAATCATTATTTTTATGTCATGCATGCTTTTATTATAATCATCAAACTGCTCCCCCGCTAGAAGCGGGCGACTTTTATTTATTTATTTAATTATTTTTCCTTCTTTTAATAAAAAATAATTCATTTGCATGATACTGACACTTCTTTTAGTTCCCCTTTTACTACTATTATTACTAATATTTTATTTACTATTTTAAATTTTTTTTAAAAAAATTATTTAGATCATTTCACACACTGAGATACTCCCTCTTTACAATATTTTAGTTTTATTTTTTAGGGTTTTGACACGTGGTAGTACCAGAGAATGTAGGTTTGAGGTCAAAGACTCGATAGAATTCGATAGCTTTGATTTAAGTCATGTAAATGTGTTAATTAAGAAAATTACTAACAACAATAATATACCAGTGAAATTTTAGGTCTGGAAAGAGTAGAATGTACACAGACCTTACTACTATCTCATAGAGATAGAGAGGTTGTTTCCGGATGACCCTGGACTCGAATATATTAGTCGTAAAAGAAAAAAATAAAATAGATATCGAATAGAGACAAAACTGAAAAGCAATAACAATTTTATAAACAAAAATAAAAAGTAGCAAAATAACTGATGGATAGTAACAAAACAATGTATAAGGGCGCGATTAATCCTACTAACTTACTATACAACACAAGGTAAAATGACAACCTACCCCTACTAGTCTATTAATCTTCTACCTTGATACGCGATCTCCATTCCTTTCTATCTAATGGTCTTGTCCTTGATGATATAAAGTTACATATAGTCGTAAAAGCAAAAAATAAAATAGATATCGAATAGAGACAAAACTGAAAAGCAATAACAATTTTATAAATAAAAATAAAAAGTAGCAAAATAACTGATGGATAATAACAAAATAATATATAAGGGCGCGATTAATCCTACTACTTACTATACAACACAAGGCGAAATGACAACCTACCCCTACTAGTCTATTAATCTTCTACCCTGATACGTGATCTTCATTCCTTTCTATCTAATGGCTCTGTTCTTGATGATATAAAGTTACATCATATATAAAATTTATTAAATATATATATAATTTAAATTTAAAATTACTAATTACTAGCATTCATGAGGTTATGATTTTAAATTTTGGACTATAAATTTAAATTCTGATCAATACGTTTTTAAATAATACTTATTGAAATTGGTCAAGCATGAAGTTAATTAGTGTGAGGTGTAAACTTGGTGAAAAACATTTTTAGGTATTCACATGCAACAATTTCCATCAAGAAATAAAAATAAAAATGTAATTAAAAATAATTTAAATACAAAATTAGGGGAGGTAATTAGGTGTTTCCCTAAATGTGGACATTAACCCTTGTCTTATGGGTGTTGGATTAATTTAATTCTGATTAATTAGGGACAATTTGGAAGAAAATCTTGATTAATTCCTAAGGAATTTATTTCACTTTTCTCTCTCTACCTTTTTCCAAATGCATGAACAATAGATATTTGACTGAATTAACAATTGTTCAAAAGTTTAAAAAATAAATATTTTTTTTAAAATAAGAATACAAAATCTAGATAGAGAGGTATAATATGAAAGTCGAGAATTAAGGAAAAACAAAATGAAATATATAGCTAAGTATTATTATACTTTCGTGTAAAAGAGGTCAAGCGCTAGGTTATTCTTTTGATCGTATTGTTTTTCATTTATGTTTTTATTTTTTTGAATAGAGAGTATTCGAAATAATTTCTCAACCCTTAAAAATAGAGGCACCGTATCGTTTTTCATTCGCATTTTTATTTTTATTTTTGAACAGAGAATATCAGAAATAATTTCTCAACCCCTTAAAAAATAGATATATCGTATTTCATTCACGTTTTTATTTTTCAACTGAAATCATAAATAATATCTCAACCCCTCAAAAATAGAGGTATAGAGAAGCTACCAGAAAGACTGTCTCTGAGATCTACGTATATTCTTCCCATCGAAATTTTTTATTAATTATTTTTATTATTATGATTGTTGTTATTAAATATATTTTTTCAATTTTTTCATTAATTTTTTTAGAAAGTGCATTATAATTTTTTCACTTTGTCTTAGGATCTCAGTTTCTTTCTTTTGTCCTTTTTATGATGGACAAATATATATAATACAATATTTGTATGAGGCCAACTGACAATATTGGCTAAATATAGTCTCCTCGAATACGAGGTAAAATTATTAATTAATGTTGTCTTTAAAAAATTAATTTTGAAGATTTTCTCATTGAAAATTTCCTCTTTTATCTTCTTTTTGGTTTTTATAATTAGATTTTTTAGACAAATTAAGCCAATTCTTTGTGGTATTTACACCAAATAATGTGTATGAATATACATAAATACCACTTAATCATGATAACATAACATATTGTTATTATATTAAATTACTTAACTACAATAATTAACTTGCATTAGTATGATATAAAAATTAAAATATTTATGCAGTTCG
>DF358376.1:3332-20344 GCA_000787875.1 Solanum virginianum
AGCTAAAACCTTTATTTCCGACGTCCATGGCTGCCACCAACAAACAAATACACATGAATAAAACCCCAAAAAATCTATCACTAAAACCCTCAAAATGCCACCCCTACAACTCCAGCAAACTAGATCTACACTGCCATCTCCAGCGGAGCTCGATGCTTCTATGAACTAAAGCAAACAACAATTCCAAGTCCTGTGAAATCACATGTCGGATCTCAAACTCCGGTGAAAATCCTCGTCTTCTTTTATATTATATATATAAATATACATATATTTTATTCTGTTGAGTTGGTTTAATAGCTAAAGTATATTTCTTAGAAAGTATTTGTTATTGTTCTAATTTAAGTTATTAATAATTTGCCTTTTAATCATTTTTTTTATCATTGTTTGATCTCTTTATTAATTATTTGTCATATTTTTAATTGTTTTTATGTTAAAGTTATATATTGCTTAGGCTATTAATCATGTGTAATTATTACTTTTTAAATTTTGTGTGGTCTCTTTTTGATATTCTTTAATGAACCTTCTATATTTTGTTAATTTGTTAAAATTTTGTGATAATTTGTTTTACTTTTGTTGACATTATATATTAAAATTGGCCAATGACAAATTTGTCCGTCGGGTTTCGAGGCTTCCCCATTCAAAAAGATGGGAAAATCTTAGTTTAGATAGATATTTATTATGTGTTAAAATTCACAAATTTTAGTTCAAGTTACATACATATTATTTGTTAAACTTGGCCGATGACCAATCTATCCGCCGAATTTCGAGGCCTCCCCATTCAAAAAGATGGAGTAATTTAGTTTATACTAATATTTATTATTTTTAAAATTTTAGAGATTTTTATTTAAGTTCATGCACATAGTATTCGATAATAGTGGTCGATGAAAAATCTATCAGTTGGATTTCGATGCCTCCCCATTCAAAAAGATAGAAAAAGTTAGTCTATATTCATATTTCTTACATGTTAAAATTCAAATTCATTAGTTTAAGTTCATTATTTGTTAAACTGGATAATGAAAAATCTATGTCGGATTTCGAGGCCTTCCCATTAAAAAAGACAGAATAAGTTTTGTTTATTCTTTATTTATTCATTATTGTGCAGATTATTAATGTTAGACAAATACTAGGCCGTGTCTCGTACTATAATTTATTTTATTCTTTGTGTATATGTCATGATTATTTGTGCCTGTATTTATATTGTCTGTCTGCTCCTCAATTTAAAAAAAATGAATTCAGTTGGGACCCACAGTTGTGGATTCTGAAGGATGCTAATACCTTCCCTTTAGAATAACTTGAACCCGTTACTTGAAATTTTTGATTCGCAGACTATTTTGTAAATAATTATTTTATTTTCCAATTATCCTTAAAATTAGGTGGCGACTCCCAAACAAAATAATTTTTTTCTAAAAATATTCTTTTATTTAATTATCTTTACGAGTTGCCATGACATTGCGCCTTCGGGATGTCAACAAATACTATAACATACAAATAAATTCATGACTCTTAATATCTTTCTTTTGTTCTTTAAAATTTTGTGTTGTCAAATTATACCAAATGAATTGAAATGACTAAAGTACTATAAAATGTTTATTAGTATTATCGGGAAACTTATATTGTTATGTTAATTATATGTAGGCAAGATACGAATGAGGAAGAATGCCAAGATTATTGCGTGAATCCTCTTCACGTTTAGGAGTATATGTCTATTCTCTAATTTATACATCCTAGTTTATCCTTTTAAAAATATTTATCATAATGTGAAAAGTAATTTGTTTGTGTAATTTCTCAAGTACACATAGTAACAAATTTTATTATTTTTGTATTTTCTAAAGATAAATGCAGAGAGAAGATGTTGAGAGAGAAAACATGGACACAACTTCTTAATATCCAACTGCTCTGTCGAGTACCTACACGACGAGATGTCCACGGAGAATGTAAGCATATACTTCTTGTATTTCACTTTATAAGTCTTTTTTTTGATATCGACATTACAGACATTGCAATATTGTAAATTTTTGTAATATTTTTGGTCTATGTAATATAGTTGTTACCATAACACAGACAATTTGTCCAAGGAGATGTAGGTTAGAGAACATTTTCCAAGAAATACTTTACCTAATTAGTCTTGCTTGGAAAATGTTCACTAACCTAATTGTCTTTGTTATGGTAACAAATTAAATACATTACCATAAATATTTACAATATTTACAATATTTGTAATGTTTATAATGTCGATATAAACAAAATAAAAGACATATAGAGTGAAATACAAAAAGCATATGGTTACATCCTCCGTGGATATCTCGCTGGGTAGGTACTCGATGAAGCAGTTGGATATTGAGAAGTTGTGTCCATGTTTTCTCTCTCAACGTCTTCTCTCTACATTTATTTTTAGAAAATACAAGAATAATAAAATTTGTTACTCTGTGTACTTGAGAAATTACACAAACAGATTACTTTTTACATTACAATAAATATTTTTAAAAAGATAAACTAGGATATACAAATTAGAGAATAAACATATACTCCTGATCGTGAAGAGGATCCACACAATAATCTTGGCATTCTTCCTCGTTCGTATCTAGCCTACATTTATTTAACATAACAATATACATTTTCTGATAATACTAATAAATATTTTATAGTATTTTTGTCCTTTCAATTCATTTGGTATAATTTGACAACACAAAACTTTAAAGAACAAAAGAAAAATATTGAGAGTCATGAATTTATAAATAGGTTATAGTATTTTATAAATGTATAACTAACACATTTGAGTTTATTTATCATTTTATATATGTTACATCATTTGTGTTGTAAAAAATTTTCATTGAGAATAATATTAAAAGATTTGATTTAATTATGTTAAATATAAAAATACGTTATTTGCTAGATGGACTAAATATCAAGATAGTATCAAATACATCCAATGAAGAATAAGAGGAGAGCAAAGCGCTAACGACGCGTGAAGCGCATGTGAAACTGGCACGAAAGAAAAGAAGTGTGGAGGGGGTGGTGACTTATCATCATCCATTATCAAACATAACAAGAGTAATATAAATGAGAACAAAAGTATTTGACCATCATACCCTTGTACCACTAGTTCTCAAATTTTCCCTTGAAGGAATGACAACCCTATTAGAGTCCACATTGTCTCCTAGCATAAAGAAATAATAAAAACAAAATACACATCAATGTTGAATTACTAGCTAAAAAATACCCCAATCTATTTACCCAAAATAAGATAGTAAACAAAAAATGATATGATTTTAAAAGGATGATACCTCTGGAGATAAATTTTGGTCAATAATGACAGTGTGTTCTGGGTTAGGATTAGACACAGGCCTGAAAAAAATTATAAAAATAATATTATAAAGAAAAAGATAAACAGAGATTAAAAATGGACAATGGAATTAAAGATTGTGCATTTTAATTATTAATAGAAATTGACATGTATGTTGATTCAAAATTTAAAGAGATGCGCCTAAACTAGATTAACATGACCATATCCCTCTTCAACTAAACTTTAAAACATGAAACTAATAGAGTATTCAACGAGGGGAAATTTAACAAGGGGAAATTTTGTAGAAAAGTATAAATCTGGTTGTTATACTTCTTTTCAGTAATTAAATTTTTTTCACTAATTGATATTCTAGTTATTAAAAAAATATAGGCAAGCCAGGTATAGTTCAGGGGAAGGGCCCGTCCACAAGGATCTATTGTACGTAAACTTTAAGACATAAAATTAGTAGAATATTCAACGAGGGGAAATTTAACAAGGGGAAATTTCGTTGATAAAAATATAAATCTGGTCATTATAACTCTTTTCAACAATCAATTTTTTTCTTCACTAATTGATCTTCTAGTTATTAAAAAAATATATGCAAGCCAGGTGCAGGTCAAGGGAAGGGCCCGTCCACAAACGTCTATTGCACATAGACTTACCTTGCATTTCTGCTAGATGATGTTACCAAGGTTTGAATCTGTGACCTTCTGGTCACATGACAACAACTTAACCAATTACTCCAAGGCTCCCTTCAGTTCTAGTTATTAAAACTTCAATTATAACCACAAATTAGATCAAGAAAAAGTCCATACATACACGCACACACACACACACAAAAAAATACGTGCACATATGAAAATGATACAAATTGATTATATTCATATTAAATTTCATAGTAACTATAAAGAATGATATTGCGTAACGTTACAAAAATATAGACATACAAATTGTATGATTTTATATTTTTAACTCTTAGTAAAAAAACTAGAATATCTTTTCTTAAATATGAAATGCATTTTTCCTATCCTTAAAAAATTTTCCATTGCTTATACTTATTTACACATTCTTTGAGGTTGATTTTTTCACATTGCATGATCTATCAAAAGACAAGTATAAAAACTTCATGTAAGGTTATTAATAAAACTTTGAATAACTATTATCTTCTTGTTTTTTTTTTTTTTGCAAAATAAATGATTAACTACAATAAAATATAAACTTTGTTTCTATTCTCACAATCAAATAAAAATAAATTTGGGGTTTCTAGTTCTTGGCAGAAAATTATTTGTTTTGTATTTTGCACCTTAAGTTATTGACCTTTTTGTATATTGATTCATGGATATGTCACGATCCAAAATGGTTCGTGAGTGGTACCCACACCTAACCTCCTAATTGGGTGAACAACTGATACAAATCCTAACAAATGTTATCAATTTAACTTATAAAATATAAGATTAATGTGGAAGTTCAACTTATAAAAGCAAGAATAACAAAACTTATAATTTCTATTACACAATATTTTCCAAAACCTTAAAGTCATCACATCAAGGACATCTACTCTCAAATACTAAGTCTAAGAGTAACAACACCAAAATAGATAAATAAAATAGTCTATGTCCGAAAACTAAGGACATTATGCCATAGTTAATAGGATCCAACAAGAGCAAGAAGGTTAGCTCACCTAGAAATCTGGCAAGGTAGTTGATACATTGTGATTAGTATCATGATTCCTTGACCATGCTCACTTAGGTGGCAAGGTAGTTGATACATTGTGATTCATATCATGAGTCCTTCACCATGCTCGCTTAGGTGGCAAGGTAGTTGATACATTAAGACTAGTACCATTTGTCCTTGACCACGATTAGGTGGCAAGGTAGTTGATATATTGAGATTGTATATGACAGTCTTAGTTTTACCTTGCATTACCTTGCATTGTATACCATATCATTGTATTACTTGTGATTATTTTATATTGTCTAAAGTGGGATTATATGTTTACTTTATTCGCGGCGTGCTGTACGAATTAGCTGCAACACTGCCAAATAAATTTTCCTATTGCAGGTGAAGCGTTCCTAAATTCTTTATAATTTATTCAATTTCTGATTCCCAGTTGGATAAACCTGCTAGGTACATATTATGTGTACTCAGTCCTACTTCTTTCCTTGTCGTATATTCTCGTCAAGATTACCCACGTGATAGTTGATTTATTTGCATAGTAGGTTCACACTAGATCTAATGATGAGACTCAAGGGCTTTGAGTTCCATTAGATTATATCCTAGTTATATGGTCTTTATTTCTATTTGAAGACTATAATGTACTGATTAACTCATTTATGTATTAGATCCTCTCTACACTCGTGACACTATGTTCTAGATTATGATTTTATGGGTGATTTATTATATTATGTAATGTCTATTTACCTATTGGGGTTTTTGCTTTAATTGTACTTTATCCTTGGGTTTAGATTTTTGTGACGATATAGTCATGATCCCATTTTGGGTCATGATAAGTTTGGTATCAGAGCTCTGATTTCACTGGTCTCATTAGTTAAAGAGCAAGGTATCCAGTACAGTCTCGTGGATCGGTACGTAGACATCCATATCTACCTTCTAGAGTTTATATGTTGCTTGTTAGGAATCCTCTTTTCATTGATTCCTCTAGTGCAATTTCTTCATATTCAAATTTTGTATGCCTCTAATCCATTCTTTCTGCGTAGATGCCGAAGACTAGAGTTAGCAATATAGAGGATAAGTCTTTACCTACTATCCAAGCCCTAGCTAGAGGGCAAGGTATTGGGCGAGGCAGAGGTCGCAGTAGAGCTAGAGGTCGAGGTCTGGCTAGAGGAGCAGGACCAACCCGAGGTCAGACCAAAAGGACTTCACTTGAACCTATAGTTGATCCAATTTATGAGTAGTAGACTAAGGATCCAATTCAGTCTCCTGCAACCTCAGAAGTTATACTGGTATTATAGGAGCAATTGACATGATTGTTGGCAAGGTTAGAGGGTACCCCTGCTACTAGTGATCTTTCTCAAATCGTAGTTCCTACTATACCTGTTGTCCTTCAGAACTAGCTGAGGGACCTAACTGGTAACCGGGGTCCTGAGCTGGAGACCTGTTTCCCAACTCGTAGTTCCTACTATACCTGTTGTCCTTCAGAACTAGCTGAGGGACCTAGTATGGAATTCCAGACCCTGAGTTCATTTTCTATGCTTTCTATTGCACTTTCAAGGTTTTTAGCCCAACCAATTTCTACCTATGTTGCGATATCCTTGTCTGAGTAGAAAAGCTTTGAAAGATTTATAAGATTGGCTCCTCGCAAATTTAATGGTACAACTGGGGATAGGAGATATGACTTTCTTGTAGAGTGTCAGGATCGACTATTTAATTTAGGCATTTTGGAGGGCCACAAAGTAGCTTATACATCTTATCAGTTCATAGGCATGGCCAAAGAGTGGTGGAGGTCAGTCATGGCCAGAAGGACTGTTGATGCTCTAGCAATGAGTTGGGAGCAGTTTATCGAGATCTTTCTTCAAAGATTCATACCCTATAGTCTTCGTGACAAATGTCATGATAAGTTTGATAGATTGGAGCAGGGTTCTATGACTATGTCCTAATATGAAGTACGACTGCACAAGTTATCCTGCTATGCTATGTCTAGTATTCCCACTAAGCATGAGCGAATTCGTTGATTCGTAAAGGGGTTTGTAGGCTATCTCATAGAGGCCACCACCTCTTTTGTATTATCTGGCGATTCTTTTCAGAGTATTGTTGACCATGTTAGGATGATAGAGGGCATCCAACATGCCTGGCAGGGAGATAGTGAGAGATCTCGTCGTCAGGGTCAGTTTAGAAGTCATACACCTAGAGATAGAAATACTCAATGCGCAATTATCAGGGGAGACTAATTCATGTAGCCATTCCTGGTGTAGATAGTATTTGTAGGCCTAAAGGTTGTTATGTATGTGATGAGTTTGGTCATAAGGCACAGGATTGCCCCAAGCATGCTCCTGCTTCTTTTCCATTAGGGAAACAAACAATTCTCTCAACATCAACTCCAACAACTAGAGGTGTTTCACAGTGTGTGAGGGGTAGTACTAGAGGTGCCAGTGGTGGAGCTCGAGGTGGCATTCATAGTGGAGCATAGGCCAAGGGTTAGCATTGAGTATGTTATGTTGTTCCTGGTCGAACTGAGGAACAAACATCTGATGATGTGATCACAAGTATTGTTCTAGTTTGTCATCGTTCAACTTCAGTATTATTTGACCTTGGATCTACCTATTCATATGTATCAACTTATTTTGCTGTTGATATTGATGGTTTATGTGAGCCTATTGATGTGCCTATTTGTGTTTCAACTCTAGTAGGTGAATCCTTAGTGGTGGATCAGGTATATCAAAATTGTATAGTAGTAATCTCAGGTAGGGTAACCCAAGATAATTTGATCCTCCTAGACATGATAGACTTTGATGTTATTTTGTGAATGGATTAGTTGTATTCCTATCATACAATCCTTGATTGCTATACTAAGTCTGTAACCTTAAGATGTCCGAGTTTGCCTCAGTTAGTATAGATAGGCACTCCTAGCTCTTATCCTAAGGGGTGATTTCCTATGTTCATGCTCGTCGCATGATGAAGCATGGGTGTTTATCTTATTTCCTTCATGTACGTGATATTTGTATAGAGTCACCTTCTATAGAGACCAAGAGGGTTGTGAGGGAATTTATGGATGTGTTTCCTACTAACTTACCTGGTGTGCCCTAGAACGTAATATTAACTTTGCTATTGATGTGGAGTCGGGAACCAAGCCCATTTCTATTTCCCTTTACAGGATGGCCTTGTAGAGTTAAAGTAATTGAAGGAGTTATTAGAAGATCTGGTAAATAAAGGGTTCATTCGGTCTAATGTGTCACGTTGGGGTGCACCTGTGTTGTGAAAAGAAGGATGGTAATATGAGAAATGTGTATTGACTACCATCAATTGAATAAGGTGACCATCAATAATAAGTATCCTCTACTATGTATTGCTGATCTATTTAACCAGTTACTAGGTGTTTCAGTATTCTCTAAGATTGATTTAAGGACAGGGTATCATCAATTGAAGGTTTGGGTGTCAGACATCCTAAAGACTACTTTTAGGACCGAGCACTATGAGTTTATAGTTATGTCATTTGGGCTGACTAATGCACCTGCCACTATTATGAAATTGATGAATCGAGTGTTTAAACCCAATTTTGACTCATTTTTGATGGTGTTCATCAATGACATCCTAGTATACACTAAGAGTGAGGCAGACCATGTCCATCACTTAGGAACTATGCTCTAAAGGTTAGAGGAAGAGAAACTTTATGCTAAGTTCTATAAGTGTGGATTTTAGCTTGAGTTTGTAGCTTTCATTTGTCTTGTGGTGAGTAAGGATGGTATCATGTTTGACCCAACTAAGTTTGCAGCTGTTTGTAATTGGGTGAGACCCACCTCATTAACTGAAATTCATAGTTTTGTTTGACTAGCAGGCTATTATCATCGATTTGTTTAAGGGTTCTCCTCTATCGTAGCTCCTATGACAAAGCTTACTTAGAAAAAAGTAACATTTTCATGGACTGATAAGTGTGAGACAAGCTTTACCTAAAGAAGGTGTGCCCTTGGTAGTCTATTATGATACTTCTGGTGTATGCTTAGGTGGAGTGTTGATGTAATAGGGGAGGGTTATAGCCTATGCTTTACGACAGTTGAAGGTTCATAATAGAAATTACCCTACCCATGATCTTGAGTTGGTTGCAATAGTATTCATAGTGAAATTATTGCAGCACTATCGTTATGGGGTGTATTGTGAGATCTACACCGATCATCATAGCCTAAAGTATATTTTCTCTCAGCCTAATATGAACATGAGATAGCGCAGGTGGTTAGATTGCTAAAAGACTATGATATCTCTATGCTTTGTCACCCTGGCAAGGCTAAAGTAGTGGCTGATGCTTTTAGCAGGAAGGCTTCAAGCATGGGCAATTTGGCATTTCTTAGAGTGGAAAAGAGGCCTTTAGCTTTGGACGTTTAGTCTTTGGCTAGACAGTTGCTTAGACATGACATTTCCCCACCGCATAGTGTGTTGGTCTTCATTGAAAATATGCCTACGTTGATGGATCAAATTCGTGCCCACCAGCTTGATGATGATAAATTATGTGTGATTCGAGACAAAGTATTAAGGGGTGAAACTAAGTCAGCTTTTCTTGACTCTAAGGGAGTGTTCCGGATTAATGGGCGCATTTGTGTACCTACGGTAGGTAATTGGGTTCACTTGATCTTGGAGGAGGCTCATTGTGCTAAGTATTCTATTCACCCTTGTGTCGCAAAGATGTTTCATCACTTTAGGCAGCATTATTAGTGGTGCATAATGAAAAGTGACATTATAGAATTTGTGGCTAAGTATTTGAATTGCCAGCAGGTTAAGGCTGAGCATAAAAAACCAGCAGGTTCAATGCAGAGGATGCCCTTTCCTGAATGGATGTAGGAGCATATTATTATGGATTTTGTGACTAGATTACCCGTGACATTAGGTAAGTTCGACTCAATTTGGGTGATTGTTGTAAGGATCCAAGCCTAGGGCCTAGATCTGGCACGCCAAATAGGAACCCGAAGGGACCCCAAACAAGCCTCTAAGCATATCAATTACACAACCTTGGTCACAGAAGAAATTAAACAACAACAAGAGAGTAGAAATAAGGATAAAGGGGCTATGGGAAGTTTTAGATAACCATAAGGAAACAAGAGTTAAGAACATAGCATAGTTACATAACCTGTCCAACAATACTTCTAAACATAGACTTGAGCGGGGGCCAAGAAACTTTCTGGGTTCACCCTCATAGTATCAAGAGCTCAACATAAAGAAATGACATCAGAAAGAGTAGTATAGCTAGTGTCCCCGAACTTAAGGACTCACCAAAAGTTATCTTAAAGATATATATATATCACAACTACCCATGTGGAGGATGATCATGAGGAGCTTCGGTCCATACATTGTAATACCATATAGGCATAGAGTATGCATTAATACGTTTGAATGTACGAAGAATATAGGATGCAATGCAATAAGACATAAGCCAGTATAATCAAAATGCATAATACTAGGCAATACATAATCATAATCTCAAAATAGGAGATGCATGATCAATGCTTGAAGTAAAACAAGCTTGTAAACCATTCAACTTGCATAGACCATAACACATGTGTGGGAAGAGACCTCAACTGACATAGAATAAGACCAAACAAGCTACAACTTTAATCGTGATGATTACCTCTCACCAGTAAAGAGGTCGTCTACTTGCCAAGGTAAACCACACTCTACCTTATGGGAGCCCGTCCCATTTCGGAGAAGTAACCTTCCTTACAGGAGCCCATCCCATTTCAGAAAGAACTTCATGATAAACATCACCTTACAGGAGCCCATCCCTATTCTAGGAAGAACTTCAAGAAAAAGTGCACTAAATGGATCCAATAGTATAACAAGGGTATAACATAATCCTATGGTGGCACATAGTTCAAAGAAAGAGAGCAAACCCTCCATCCATAGATGCTAAGCCTAATCCCACAGAATAATTAGAATAATCATAAATTTAATAACTTGCAAGAAACATAGAATCATGACACGAGTAGCTCTTAGACATCCATGACCTCTAATGGTGAGCCTAACTTCAAAACATAAGAATAGATCATTACCAAACATTATCCTTGCATTAACATCAATAGGCTCATAAGAGGTATAATCTTTGAAAAAGGGCTTAGCTTTTTACTTGCATAATCATAGATAATTTCATGAATTCATAGCATAATTGATAGCCCATATTCATCATGAAGTCACTTGACTTCTAAAACATGTACATATCTTGATAATTTCTTAACTTGGCATTTCATCAAATACTTGGTGGGAACATATGAGGATATATTCAAATCATGTAAAATTCAAGAGTATAGATCATGAAATAGTAAAATCAATGCATCTTAAAATCATGTAAATCATCCCATCAACTCATGGTAGAACCCCATCATGGGTAACTTGTAAATCATATCAAAACTTCACAATAGTTTAAGATTTCATAGCTTGAATCATGTATAGTTTCAATAAACAAAGATCACTTCATCGTATAAGCTCAAAATAAATATTTATGCATAATCAACAATATTTTACAAAACCCCAACATATTTCATGCTTATATTTCATAATAAAAAATAGATATTTATACATACTCGACAATATTTGACAAAACCCAAACATATTTCATGCTCATATTTCATAATAATAGATACCCATAAGAAATACAACTTGAAATCAGGCAATTTTCATAAAAAAAGAGGGTTGGGCTTCATGGGTGAAAGGAACCCATGAATGAAACCCATATGCCTTATACCTTGAATTTCTTGAAATTGAGTTGATAAAGACTTGAAGCTTGGATTGGAGTCTTGAAATCCACAACTTGTTCTTGAGTTTCCTTGAATTCTTATTGGGGTTTGGTGGAGGCTCTTGGGAGAATTTGAGAGTGTATTCCAATTGGAAGGAGTGAATTTGATCTTTAGAAGTGGGGTTTAGGTCTTTAAGTAGTGTTAAGATAGCATAGAAATCCCCAAAAGACCAATAGAAATAACTAAATTTATGAAATTCCATTAATGAAATAGAATTTGGTAAAACCCGTATATACCCCTGCATAGATGAGTTCTACAAAAATAGGCATAACTTCTTCATCCAAGCTCTAAATAAGGTGAAACCAAGTGCTTTGGAAAGCTAATTCAAAGAGCTTTAATTTGGTAGGTTGTGAGCCAGTTTTTTATGTGCTAAGAGATATGCCCCTTTAAAGTTGACCGTCCTACTGTTACTTGTGCAAAACTTAGCTAATGGAAATTCATTTGAACTTGGCTTGATATAGGGGATCCACAATGGTATTAAAAGACATGAATAAGATTGACTTATATTTGAATGAGAGCTTGAAGGTTGAATGAATTTCTTGAGATCCGGAATGAGTTTGGGATGCTTGACTTTGGATGAAATATTTGGCTAAGTGTTAGAGACGCTTTTGGGGAATGTCTTGAACGATATGGGGTTGAACAATGACTAAGTATAGGTGTTTTTACACATAGGAAGGCTTAGTCCCAAGAACCCAAGGCCTTAACGCCGAATTCGAAAAAACATTGGCAGCCAAAATACACTGGTCCACGATGGGTCCGCGTTGTGGAACCATCGTGCACCCGTACTGTTTTGTGCAATCTTGGAAAAATTAAATTTTTCTATGGTTGCTCTAAAATCAGGGCTAGACCCATTTTCCACTTAATTTTGACCTCTGAACAAGAATATGAAGTCAGATTTTTTTATCACACACGGATTTTGAGATATATGAAAATTACGATTATGGGCATTTTTGAGGCACATTTTGGGCACTTTTTGGGGTCGTTTCACAAGTCTTGAGGGAGGAGAGGTTGTATGCAAAATATGAGAAATGTGAGTTTTGGTTGAAAGAGGTTGCTTTTCTAGGGCATGTGGTCCAGTTTGACAAGAAGGGGAAATTAAGCCCAAGGTTTGTTGGTCCTTATAAAGTTTTGAGGAGCATGGGTAAGATTGTATATGAGTTGGAGTTGCCTATGGAGATGGATATGGTTCATCCGGTCTTCCATATGTCCATATTGAGAAAGTGTGTGAGTGACCCAAGTGCCATAGTGCCCTTGGATGTAGTGGGTGTTGTAGGAGATAGTTTGACTTATGAGGAGGTCCCAGTGACAATTTTGGATAGGCAAGTGAAGCGGTAGAGGAACAAAAGGATTTCATGAGTAATTTCACCTTATGAGAGCTTATCCTATTTCGGAGAAGTAACTTTCCTTACGGGAGCCCATCCCGTTTCAGAAAGAACTTCATGATTAATTTCACCTATACCTATATCTCTTCCACTCTATTCAAGCCGATGGTACTAATTTAAGTTCCTTATATGATTTCAAGTCTTAAGTTTCAACCCTTATGTCATTTTGCAGGCATTCATGTTTATGTTGACAAGTTTATGGTAATTTTTGACATTCATGTTGAGATTTTCGAGAATGATGTTTAAATGTATTTGTTGCATTCATGTTAGGCTGAAATCTTCATAATTATTTTTCTTATGCACTTTTCATTGACATTCGGGGATGAATATTCCCAAGGGGGAGATATTAGAATACCCCAAAAATATGCTTTGGAAATGCCCATAATCGTAATTTTTATATATCTCAAAATTTCTATGTGATATCAAAAATTTGACTTCATATTCTTGATCGACGGGACCCATAGCAAAAAATAATTTTTGCTAATTTTTCTTATCTAGTTTGCATCGGCGACGCGAATTGGGCGCGGATCAGTGTTAAACTGTCCTTTGCATTTGGTCCGCATCACGAATCAGATATGGACCAGTACAAGTTTTTTCTCAATTTTTCTGTGTCGACCAAGGGCATTGGGTTCATAACCCTATGCCTACTTATGCGTGAAAACAGCCATACTTAGCCATTTTGCAACTCTATATCACTCAAAACCCTCAGAAAAACTTCTCAAAAACTTAACCAAACATCTCATTCAAATTTCAAGGATTTAAAGCCTAACTTTGGAAGTCAAGGATTCTCTTCAAGCTCCAAGTTCTCTTCAAGATCATCTCAAGAAAACTCAAGTTTGAGGTATGTGAGTTTCATCCATTGGATCCTTTTGCCCAAGAAGCCCAATATCCATTTTTATGAAAATTACATGATTTCAAACTATATTGTCTATGGATATCTTTTATTAAAAATATAAGAATAATTTATGTTGGGGTTTTACCAAGCATTGTGGATTATGCATGAATATCTATTTTAAGCTTATCTATGAGTTGATCTTTGTCTATTGATACTGTGCATAATTTGAACTATGTAAGCTATGAATTGTGATGAACTTTTGAGATGGATTTCATGATATTCTATTTGGGGTTTTACTACAATGTTGGTGGATTTATTTTGAATTGTTTTACTCACTCGATTTCACTCTTGAATTGCATAATTTTGAACTAACATCATGAACCCACCATGTGTTTGATAAAATGTCATGTCAAGAATTCTTAAAGTTATTGATGATCTATTGCATGATTCATGAGTGAAGTGACTTTATAATGATTTTGGGCTTTCAAAAATATATTGAATTCATAAAAATGTCTATGATGTTGTAAATGCCGAACTAAGCCCCTTTTCAAAGATTTTACCTCTTGTGGGCTTTGATGTTAATGCAAGGGTAATCTCTGATGATGATCTATTCTTATGTTTTAAAGTTAAGCTCACTATTAGAGGTCAAAGATGTTTTAGAGCTACTCAAGTCATGTTTCCATAGTTCTTACAAATTGTTAAAGTATGATCATTTCAATTATTCTGTGGGATTAGGCCTAGCACCGGATTGGATATGGCATGGACTATCTTCATGAGTTCATATTCCTTTCCACAAACTGTGTGCCAACATAGGATTATATTTTACCCTTGCTTTACTAGTGGGTCCATTTAATGCACTTCTCAATGAAATCCTTTTCGAAATGGGATGGGTTCCCGTAAGGAGGGTTATTTCATACGAAATGGGATAGGCCCCGTATGGTGAAGTATGGTTTACCTTGGTAAGTAGACCACCTCTTTACCGATGAGAGGTAATCATCGGGATTCCAAGTTATAGCTCGCTTGGTCTTACTTTTGTCAATTAGGGTCTCTTCCCATACATGCATTATGTTCTATGCAAGTTGAATGATTTACAACCATGTTTAATTCAAGCATTGACCATGCATGCCATATTGAGATCTCACTTATCTATTGCTTATTACTATGTATTTTGACTATATTGGCTTATGTCTTGTTGCATTGCATCTTACATACTTAGTACATTCAAACGTACTAATGCATACTCTATGCCTACATGTCATTACCATATAGGGACTGGAGCACTATTTGATCATCCTCCGTGTGGCTAGTATGATCCTTGAAGCAAGATTTGGTGAATCCTTAAGTCCGAGAACATTATCTTTATTACTCTTACTATTTTGAGACTTCTTTATGTTGAACACTTGTCATTATGAGGGTGAGCCCGGAGAGTGTCTTGGCCCCCGCCCCATAACATGTTAGAGGTGTTATTGGATATTATGATGTACTTATGCTTGAGCTTGACTCTTTTACGTTCTAATGATTATCAAAGACTTTTGTTAGTCCTGTTTCCCTTATTTTATACCTCTTGTTGTTGTTTACTTTACTTCCGCAACCAAGGATATGTGATTGATATGCTAAGAGGTTTATTTGGGTCCCTTTGAGTTCCCATTCGCCGTGTCACATCTAGGCCCTAGGCTTGGGTCGTGACAAGGAGTAGCAATAGGAGTGTGAGGAGAATTATGTATGTCACGATCCAATATTTGAGTGTGATGGCACTCACCTGTCCCACCAAGGCAAGTCAGCCCAAAACCCAAACAACTTAATAATAACAACAAAAATGGAAGATAACAGTCTAATAATAAAGATAAGCGAAAGAAAACAAACTACAACTATCCCAGAACTGGTGTCACATATACAAGCCTCTAAGTATAGATTATTTAAATGAACTACAACTCATAATTTATAGTCCTCAAATGGAATAAGAACATAAAATGGAATCCTCAAGGCTTGCTGAAGACATAGGTAGCTGCCTCTCAAGAAATCCGAGAGCTCGATCCAACAAGAAAGAAGTCTAGCAAGATTGACCATGCTCACAACCTAGAAAATGTAGGAAGGGGTTAGCACCAAACAATGGAGTGTTCAACAAATGGAGCTAGCCTAACATAAAGTAATGAAGAACACAAGTAACTCCTCAAATTCCAACCACAATCCACTGAATTAAAACCTTGTACTCAGAAAAGTCCCAGCATATATAATATACATATCACTGTAATATAGATATACTCATCATCTAGCATAGTATCTCAAAACACAAGAATATAACTAGATCCAATATTTACATCAAGATTCATAATAAGTACACAATCTCATAAACAATATATAGCTTTATCAGTCAGATATGATATGAGATGGAGTGGATGTCATGAGATGTATACAATGCAATGTCAAATAATCATGATGCATGTTTGTCCTACGATACACATCCGTTGATCATATATATGCGTTGACTAATGCTCACCTGTCACAATCCAAGCCCAGGGCCTAGACGTGACACGGTGGAAGGAAATCCGAGGGGTCCCCAAGCAAGTCTTTTAACATATCATTACACATCCTTGATCCTCAACCTCTTCACTTGTCTATCAAAAATCTGAATCGAAACATTTTCATAGGTCTTGTCTTCAACAACACCCACCACATCAAGAGGAACAATAGCATTAGGGTTACCCACACACTTTCTCAACATAGACACATGAAAGACCGGATGAACCAACTCTATTTCTCTAGGCAAATCCACCTCGTAGACCATCTTACCAATCCTTCTCATCACCCTATAAGGACTCATATATCTAGGGCTTAACTTGCCCTTCTTTCCAAAATGGACCACACCCTTCATGGGTGATACCTTCAAATAGACCCAATCACCAACCTTGAATTTAAGATCCCTTCTCCTCACGTCGGCATGGGACTTTTGGAGACTTTTGGCCGTCTTTAACCTTTCTCTAATCATCTTAACCTTCTCAAGAGCCTCCATAACCAGATCTGGTCCCAACAAAGCCACCTCTCCAACCTCAAACCACCCA
>DF358376.1:22806-54798 GCA_000787875.1 Solanum virginianum
GATGACTCTTCCACTCAAGGACGAGTTCATTTGGGAATTAGAATTTGACCCTATGGGTTCTACAATCAATAGAAGCATAGTATGCATGCAACTAATCCACCTTAAGAATGACATCAAAATCAACCATGTCCAATTCAACAAGATCACAAGGCAACATTTTATGTAATATGCAAATGGGACAATTTCTATAGACCTTTCTAACAACAATAGATGTACCTATAAGAGTAGACACATCATATAACTCATGCAAAAATTCGGGCTCAACATGGAACTTTTTGGCAAAAAAGGGGGTAACAAAAGAAAAAGTGACACCTGGATTAATCAAAGCATACATATCAAAATCAAAGATCTTCAACATACCGGTAACAACATTGGGCACCTCATCAACCCCTTGCCTCTCATGCAAAGCATAAAATTGGTTGTGCCTAGGAGCACCATCTTGTCAGCTACCTCTCCGCAATAGGATTGCATTAGCACCATGTGGATGAACCTCCTTGCCCTTGTTGTGATTTCGGGGGCAATCCATCACCTTATGCCCAACTTCCCCACAACTATAACACACGTTAGTATCCTTCAAACACGGGCCACTATGACCCCTACCATATTTTGGACAACCACCATTAGGAGTCACACCCCTAGCACCTTGGACCCTCAAAAAATTATTGGCAACCCTCTTATTAGATGCTTGAGAAGACCCTTGACCTTGATGGAACCGGCTGCCCTTTTGGAACTTACCATCAAAACGGGCCCTCTTGGCCTCATGATTCTTCCTCTTCCTCAACTTCTCCTATTTTATTTGCTCATAGGTCATCAAATGGGACAAGTCCATATCATTAATCAACATGGCGGACCATCATTCCTGACTCACCAAGTCAAAAGCACCCATCATAAATTTATTCATCCTAGACTTTGGGTCGGCCACCAAGTGAGGAGCATACTTAGAGAGTTGGGTAAACTTGAGGGCATACTCCCTCACACTCATAGGCCCTTGTCTCAAATTCATAAATTCCACTAATTTAGCTTTCCTAAGTTCAAGAGGGAAGAACAAATTAAGGAAAGCTACCTTAAACTCTTCCCAAAGCACCACATAGTTGACTCCATTCTCTTCATTCCATTATGTGAACCATATTTGTCCAACCCCCTTGAGTTGGTAAGCCACCAACTCTATCTTTTCCTCCAATATAACACCCATGTTATCCAATACCTTGTAGATCTCATCAATGAACTCTTGGGGGTCCTTATTTACCTTTGACCCATGGAATTCTAGGGGATTCATCCTCATGAAATCTCTCACTCGAGAAGCTGGTGTAGGAACATGAGGGGCTTGGGCCCCTTGGTTGGCTTGGTTAGCCACAATTTGTACCAGCAAAGTGAGAGCGTGCCGGATCTCCCCATTAGTCGATTGCTTCTTGGGTGTGTGGGCACTTCTCTCTCTTATGTTAGGCACAATCCAGCATAGCAAAGAATAATTGTTAGGCAGTAAATAACCTTACTTCAACTTTATAGCACGAATTAGAATGTGAAGAAGGGAAACATTTCCTAAAACACCTCATAGCTTCCTACTCATAGTTGTGATGCACAACACAACCATGAATAAGACTCTAATTGACGTTGCGTGTTGGACTATAAGGATTTGACAAACTAGTGCTCTGATACCAAGTTTTTCATGACCCAAGCCCAGACATAACACGGCGCATGGGAATTCGATAGGACCCCAAGCAAGCCTCTTAACATATTATTACATATCCTTAATCATGGAAGCAATAGAATATAACAAGAAATAGTAAATTGGGACAACCGGGGCTAAGGGAAACACTTTTAAATTATAGACATCAAGAACAAGAGAGTCAACGCTCATAGCATAGATACATAACATGTCCAACAATACCTCTACTACATAGATAAGAGCGAAGGCCGCGACAAGCAACAGGTCTCACCCTTATAGTCAATACATAACATAAAAGATAGATAGTCTTAGTACATAACAAGAGATCATAAGCAATGCCCCTGGAATGGAGGACTCACTACAAGCTTGAGAGACAATCGTACTAGCCATGTGGAAGAGGAGGATGATCAAGTGGTGCTCCGGTACCTACATAGTGTCATAATGTAGGCATAAAATATGTGTTAGTATGTTTGAATGTATTAAGTGTGTAGGATGCAATGCAAAAAGTGATAAGCACCATAAACAACATGCATAACATAGGCAATGAATAAGCTTATAGCAATATGGAATTTATGAACGATACTTAAAATAAAATCATGCTTATATAGATCATAATACTAGTGTAAAGAGTGACCATTCTTAGTGCAATCCAAGGCCTACCACCCCCTTGGAGAGGCGCATGAGGTACAAACCCTTCCTTTCATCATCATATACATACGTTCTTTTCATCATCATATACATACGTTTTTTTATCATCATATAGTCATAAAATTCATAAGACATGCATTAGACTTTCAATTCCTAAAAAATCCAAAGCCGGATATTTTATCAAACACTTAGAGGGTATGTAGTGTTAGGGTAAAACCATGCAACTCAAGAGTGTTATAATGCTAGAAAATTCAATGTAAAACCATGAATAGATACTTGGTAACACCCTCAAGCAATATACATCAAAACCCTTCATCAAATCTTACAATAGATCTTAGATTCATAACTCAAAATATAGTAAAATGATCACAATTTCATAAACCCCAATATAGTGTGCAGTGAATTTCATAATATATAAGACTCATTTATAAATCAATTTTAAATCATGTAACTTTGAGTAAAAGAGAGTTTGGGTATCATGGATGAAAGGAACCCATGAAAGAAACCCGCATACCTTAGCTTTGGAGATGAACTTGATGAAGCTTGGAGATGGAGACTTGAAGTTTGATTGAGAGCCTTAGAATCCGATGAGTTTGAGACTTGAATTTAGGAGGTGCAATATTTTCTTAGTGTTTGAGAGTGTATTTGGGAATGTCTTGAATGATATGAGGGTGAAATAAGGCTAAGTATAGGTATTTTCATGCATGAGAACACTTAGGTCCAAGATCCAAAAGTCTTAGACCGAGATAGAAAACTGACCACAAAAATACACAGAAGCGCGCCCTTGGCGCGTCGCGCGGATCGTCTTTAGAAATCATATTTTTGTGATTTTCAAATTTTGCTACGGTTACTCTTAAATTGGGGTTAGACCCATTTTCCACTCAATTTGATCCCTTAAACAAGAATATGAAATTGGATTTTTGATATCACGTATGAAGTTTGAGATATATGAAAATTACGATTTTGAGCACCTTCGAGGCACATTTTCGAGCACTTTTTGGGGTCGTTTCATCACCCATCCGAAAAAACCTCAGACCCATCCAGAGATGACCTTGAACCGCTGACATATTATCTCAGCTCAACCGGTAGAGACCTCAGCCATCAATCCATATGTTTCCTTACGTCTCGGTGATAGCCATCACAAGTATCAATGTATAAATAATAATAAATGCAGTGTGTTTGATCACGATTATATCATAACATCAATATCATATTGACCTCAATGTCTCAATTCCATCAATATCTTGATATCATCAGTGTCTCATTATCAACAATATCACAGTATCAACAGTGTCTCAGTATCATCAATATCTCAATATCATCATATCGCAATATAAGCACTATCTCGCTATCAACATCGAATGAATCACAAGATCACATAGATTACGAATTAACAATTAAATTACAACTTAGTATATAGCCATATGAACAAGTATTCAAGATGAAAAATCATGATCAAGCCTAGAATGGTACAATTCTACCCCCAAACACTCAATTCCATACACATGGGAGCATACAGAGTTCATTCATACTTAACAAAAGGTTAGAAGTCCCCTTGCCTCAAATAAAGTCTCGAAATCAAGAAACAATCACTGTTTCCCTCCTTATACGGTACTCCAAATCACCACAATCTATTCAAATATAGTATCACAATTACATAATGAATCTAATGATACTAAAATTAATTAATTCAGAGAGAAAGGGTAAAATGATAAAAAAAAATCTCATGCCGAAAAACGTAGCAAAAAATTGAAAATTAATAGATGAAAATGTTCTATACACAATAAGGAATTCATCGGTGAAAATGATTTTAAAAATGGAGCTAAGATGAGGGAGAAATGAACGATTAAAGTTTAGGAAACTCAATTTCGAAAATTTCCAAATTCACCATTAAATTGCCAAATTTAAAAGTTAAAACACATATTAATCAATGGAGATAGTTGAAATAGGTTAGAAAATAGTTACCCAATCAGTTTACCTTCAAAACATTAAAAATTCTCTTTTAGAAGGAAGCTTGAAATATCATAAATGGTGAAAATGGTTTAAATCACATTTTTAAAGAAAGACACTGTTCAGACATCAATAGTGCTCTGCAAACATGAAGACCAGAGAGGGGTTAACCCTCCGCGAATGTAGCTGTCACTCTACAAATGCAGAGGTCTACCTACTGGATCTCCATGAACACGGCCCATGAGACACGAACACGGAGTACTGGTGCCAAATGCACCAAAAATAGCAATGCACCAGTAGCACAACTCAAAACAAAAAAAGAATTAGACCTTGAAAAATTCGTTCAACCTAGTGAACATAAACCAAACATAAAATCCCATAAAAAATAATGATCCAGGCTCAATGGAACCGTCATAATTCGAATCCAGAACCTCCGTGGTCTCTAACCTGAGAAAGATTATTTAGACTAGTTTCAGACCTAAAAACTCAAAATATTAATAGAACCTCTAAAAATTACAACAAGGGCATTTTCAATATTAGTTTCACCACCTGAAAGCACTGAAATTGAAAAAAATTTGATATGAACTCCCGAACTTCGAATGTTTACCAAAGTCAAACCTATGATGCAAAATGAACTGAAAATGCAACTTTGGGCCTAAAATCTTTGATTTAACTCCAAATTCAGTTTTACAAGTTCTCCTAAACCAAATTTGACATCTCAGAATTGATGAAATTGACGAAATTGAATTTTAATGCACGAAACTTGAAATGCCCATAAAACTCAAAATTTCCAACTTAAGGCCTTTTAAAATTCTTTCTTTTGCAAAACTCCAATTTTTTATAATATTTTTAAAATTTGACTTTTAGACTTATCCAAAACTTAACCAAAGTAACTTTTGGGAAGGATAAAATGATAATTACGTCAAAAGTATCATAAATGACCTTCGAGGTTATTACAATGTGCACCAACGCTTTCTTTGTCTGAAATATCCATGTCCACCGAATCATATTCATCATTTAATATTTATTCATTCAAGTTTCACTCAATCTTTCAACCATGCATACCTTTAAAATGGGTCTACTTTCATCTTCCAAATAAGTACGTAAACTTATTTGGTTTTTTATCCTTAATGGAGCGACCCTTTACTTTTCACTGCAACTATGCATGTAGGTGATCGAAAGATCTTTCAATTCAAACTTTAGTTTATAATAGAAAATGATTTTGTTTGCAAAATCTTCCTACATGGCATCTTAGTCCACAATCATTGCTATTGTCTCTATCATTTTTTATTTTTCCAATGTCAAATCTAACAATTGTTGGACTTAACCCATTCATCATTGCAATCAACTCCTATTGTTATTTTATCTCCCATCAATAGTGGAGGTCTATACCTATATTATAATTTAAAAAAATTGATCATAATTTTATTTGATTCTGCCTGCAGTTGATGAAACAGTTGAAGCTCCTGAAATTGTTATTGAATATTTTTCAACAATTTTTGCATTAGTTACTAAATATGTTTCAGCAATTATTGAAAAATATTCAGCAACTGTAATAGGTACTTCAATTGCTGCATCAGTTGATGAAGCAATTGTTGAATAGTAATTGCTTCATCAACTGATGCAGCAGTTAAAACACTTGCATGTGTTACTAAATGTGTTTCATTTTAAGCAATTGCTTCATCAACTGATCCAACAGTTGAAGCATCTACTCCTATAACGGTAAGCATCAAGCATCTATTCCTATATTTTATGTTTTTATAGAATATGTGAATTACTTGTCAAACTTATTAACAAATTCTTTAACTATCTTGTGAAAATTGAGGCAATGGTACCTCTCAAGTGTTGAAATTAAAAAAGATGACAACTTTGACCTTGGTCACTAATTAAAAATTAACTCTGATTAAGTTAATGAGGGGCCAAATGAACATTTTAAAAACTTTGCAACGACATTTTTCTAAAAGAAACTTCTATAAGTTTTAAAAAGAAAATTAAAAAACAATTGCATTTTTTCAAAATCAAAATTGAACTCTTCAACTTCGTTCTCTTCTTTCTTTCTTCTTCACCATTTAGAGACGAAAAAAACTTAGGGTTTTCTTATTCTTGTTCGTCATTGTCGTCTCACTGCCATCATCGCATACTACCATCGTTGGTCTTCTCCATTTTCTGCGTCATCTTTATCTTTCTTAAGGTAAGATTTTTTTTATTTTTTCTATCTATAATTTTATTTTTTATTGTAAAAATGATTATTTAGGTTTAGAAAGATGAAACAGTATGTATTTTGTTATTGCATACTATAATTTCTACTTGGTGTTGTTTGATTTGTTGTTGTACTCTTTGAATGTGACAATTTCGGGTATGGATGTTATTATTTTTGTATTCATTTCCAGAAAAATGCTTTATTGAGGGATTGATTTTGGATGTGGGTGTTGTTGGTGTTGTATGATTTTTGTTATTGTAGTCATTGGAAGTTGAGAAGAATGTTGGGTTAGTTGGTTGATTTCGGGTATTGATATTGTTGTTGTTTGATTTTTGTTGTTGTAGTCATTGTGAGAAAAATGTTGGGTTGGGTTGGTTTGGTTTGGTTGATTTCGAGTAGGATTGAGAACAATTGTAGAAGTAGTACTACAACTACGTAACTGGGTATGGGTATTTGATGATGTTCACGCTCCAATAAGAAAGCGATCGCTGTCAGAAATTAACCTAACCGAAGGTTAGGGTCAAATCCACAAGGAATACGGGGCTTGACTACAAGAATCCACTACTAATTATTTCAAGCATAAATAACTAAAATCTCTAAATAGGGTCTTGTAATTCAAAAAATAAAGTAGAATAAATACTAAGCTATGACGCAAGGAAACACTCAATTTTGGAGACAACTTGAGAATTGTGTTCACCATGGTTGGTTGACTCGATTACCCTAGGTAACATAACAACAATTGGAAATTTGCATGCAGGATAGTAACTTAGGTTCTTCCAGCCCTCTTGTGAAGGTGAAGGTCGAATTTCACCATGGCGCTTGGTCAGCCACCATGGCGTGCCAACTAATCATTATCAATTATCCCAGTCAACCTCCTCTTGGTCAAGCTTAGTTGATTAGACGAGAACACATCAATCGAATCTTGTTATCTACTTTCCTTTTCTTATTCATCACCACCTTGGTCGGGCTAGTGATAGTAGGCGAGATTTGGTGTTGGCCACCACCAAACGACAATCATAATGAAGGAAAATAGACAATACATGCAAACTCGAATCGTAGAAATGCAAAAAAACCTAGGTTATTTCAAATAAACTACCCATAATTCCCACAACCCTAAGTTGTGGGTGCTTAGCTACTCATGGCTAAGGCAAGACAAGCAAAAATACAAATAAATGACATAGTTGAGAGTTTTACCAAAAGCAATCAAGATTGTAGACACCACAAGTTGCAAACTCAAAATCTTGATTGATCAACAATGAGTACAAAGCAAGATTTACAATCCCCAAAATGAATTTTCCAAGAAAAAATAATGAACTAATCTAAAACCCTAAGATATTCTTAAAAGAATACTCAAAGGCAAGGTCTATCTTCTAAAAATCTGGGCTCTCATTCTAAAAATTGAACTAAATATATTTATAGTGTCTACAAATAAACCTTAAAAATAACACAGAAAGGATAGTTGGCAGTTGGTACGCCTTGCAGGTATGACTTATAGGATGACCTACGAATCGTAGTCAGGATCTCGTATCAGGCTCTTGGGATTTTGGACTAAACTAGTACGACCCACAGGTATGAGTCATTGCTTGAGCTATGACTTGTATGTTCCTCTCGTAGTCTTGGCCTTCAGTTTTTGGTCCAATGTTTTGGCTCTCTGATTCCTGCTACGAGTCCACCTATATGAGTCGTAGTGAGACTTATGATCATACCTGGCAATCCAACTATGACAAGCTAAGGAGCCTCAACCATCCACAATCGCTGGTATAGTCATATGCTACTCTAGTAGTGCAAATACCCTCGCTGGAAAGAAGTCCCTCATACTCACTCAGAAAGCATTTAGAATTCAGGGACTGAGAAAGCATTCTTAGTCTCAAAATTGAAATTCATGCATACTGACTAACACCATAAGCTTGCCTCTATACTCATCTTCTGGCTTGGTAATAAAGTGGATTTGGATCACTTTAGGACTTATGGATTTGTAACATAGGTCCAGGTGGCTTTGGTATGGCATTTTAGGCAAGTAGTGACTAAACGTTATCCTTGAACTATGTTTACCAATACTTTTTGCTTTCATAAACCAACCCTTTTTAATAAATCCACCCTTATTTTCCTATTTTGAACTTGCTCGAGTGCTTTCTTACTATTTTCAGATGTGCCTTATTTATGAATTCAATTCTTGCTACTTTTTCTCAATTCAAGGCACTTTTCTTTTTCGTTTTCTTCACTCGGCTCATGCTTTTTCATTTCTTTCTTTATTCCCAACTAACCACCTCATTATCATTACTTTACCACAATAAGGGCTACCCACAACTTAGGCTTTTAGCTTGAGGTGAAGTACATAATATCTAGCCCTCACACTAGGGCCACAACTTGTAGCCACCTTCAACTTAGGCTTTTAGTCTCAATTAAGGTTCACATGTCCAAGGATAGACTAGGGCCAATATCAAGGTATTTCATCCAACAAGGTTAATCTAGCAAGGTGTCAAGAAAGAATGAGTACATGAGAAGCTCAAAATTTTAGAACAAGGGATTCACTCACTCATTTGGTGGGTCATTTAGGCTAAAAGTGGGTTTACTCAAAGAACAAAGGCCTAAGATCCTTTCCGTATCAACCAGTACTAAGACGAACATAATAAAAACATAGACTTAGATATATATACATTAAAAACCAATATCCAAAACAAAAATAAAGACATTATCCAACATAAAACATTTAAAAACCAACATCAAAATAATATTGTCTAACAAGAGAATAAAATATCCATAAATAAAAGTAAGAATTGGGATAAAAAATGGTCAAATATCATGGTGCATGAAGCACCGATCTCTGGCTGGTCTGTGGCTAAGAGAACAAAATATTCATAAATAAAAGTAAAAACTGGGGTAAAAAGGGTCAAACATCACGGTGCATCAAGCATCTGTCTCTGGTTGGTCTGTGGAGTCCTAGGTCACCAACTTCTCCTCAACAATCCTTGAACTACTCTCTCCATGTGGGGTGTGCTGCTCCCGATCTCTCTGAATAGCCGCCAACAATAGCGACTCCTGCACTACCTTCTCGGGTATAGGCTCTTTCTTTGGTCTCAACCTCTTCTGAGCCGGCTCTGGATCATCATCATGCTTAAGGGGCCTCTTCCTACGAAAGTCCAAATGGTTGGCTAGCCAATCAAATGCCTCATCACTAGCCGGTGCTACCTTAGGGACTACTACTGGGGCTGCTAACATCTGCAATAGGTCGGCCTTAAGCTTGGCTAACTCCTCAGTCACAGCACTCGTATCAGCAGGCCAAGCTCCCTCAAGTCTTCTCTGGACTCTCGCCTCGAAGGCATCTAGTCGGGCATCTACCGCCCTAACTCTCTCATCTACTAAATCACGTGAATACCTTCATCTTCTCCTGGAGTCCCGTACAGTCTGGTCAACCTAAGGTCTGATCTGTTCTGATAAAGCATGTAATCTGGACTCCACCATAGCCACCCTGCATAATAATGCCTGCAAAGAAATAGCAGAAGTAAGAGAATCAACCTGTAATGAAGCTGCTACTGGTGTCGAAGTACTAGAAGATGGTGTGGACTTGATCTCCATAGCTGGCATAGGCTCTGTAGCAACTGAGGTAGTACCGGTAGGAGTTGGAGGTGCAGTCTGAATCGGAGGCTCTATCGAGAATAGCTCTGAAATAGGCGGAGGAACAGCTCTCTATAGGGCTATAGGGTTCTCATCGACCTTGATTAGGCTAGGATCCATCATATGTTATGCCTTTACATAATGGTCCAAGTGGAGAGAGACCGACACCCCAGCCGCCTTCCATAATTTGTGTATTAAAATGAGAAATGGCAAGGCCTGCTGAGTGCAGACTGCTGACTCGTGTATCTATTTCACCATGACCCGAGCCCAATCAATCTCGTACCCCGCCAAAATACTAGCCAACAAAATAGCTCTCTCCAATGTGATCACATTATCCTTAAAAGTGGGTCTGATGTGCTAGTGAATAATGGACCACCAAAATTTTGCCCTAAATAAGAGATAGACCTTCAGAATATGCTCCGTGTGGTTTTTGACCCATGTTGGCTCAACACCCTCCTTACAAATTTGACTTGCTATCCACCTAAGGAATTTTGTTCTCAACACGATATCCTTTTGATTCACTCTCTTTCTCATCTCTGCAATCCTATGATCATATTTCGTAGTTGAATGTGACACTCTGTAGCATGGCCCAAACTGTACTCTCTGAATAGTTTCTTCTGAGATATCAATAACCTCCCCTCTGACTAGGACTTCATTCAATCGTGGCTACTCAATGGCTTCTTGAGCCTTGGCAAATCTCTGCAAATAACAACATAGTAGGAGGTATAAAACTCCCTAACTACATAAGGGGCATACTTCCCTAGTACCTGTGACAACCAACCAAGTCCATGCTACTCAATTGCAGCCTCTAACCCTGGTATACTACTTAGTCCTGAATCTTTCAGCCTAGCTTCCTCGTGGAATCTCCTCACTGGCCTCCCTTGGGTTTTTAGCTCCAGTCCCTTTTCATAAATCTCTTTCATCCCTGGGACACACCATCTTGTGTTTTGTGGGTCTGTGGAGGTGATACTATAAGGAGAATCGACTGGTTGCATGGCAGCAATATCCTTATGCTGAGCCTAAGATACCTCAAGGGAACTGGACTCAGAAAGTTAGGCATCATCATTTGACCCTTCCTCGTCACACTCCTCTTCAAACTTGTAGGGGCTAACTACTTCCATCGGATCCCTTATTTGTGATCTGGTCAAGGGCACATTGGCTTCGGGTCAGGGTACACATTCATCTCCTTAATGGATTGATCCTCATCAGATGGTCCATCCCTCAGTTGGTATCCTGGAGTTGGGGCAACAACTCTTCGTCCTCTTGGAGACATTATCTCTGCAAAATCATCACAAACCAAAGCATTAGTCCCATGATGTATTGTACCATAAGATAACACATAAAGCAATCAAACAACAAATAATAAAATTTCTTAAGTAAAATACTTGAACCAGATAAGGTTGAAGATACGAGGTGGAGGTACGACTCGTAGGGTGACCTATGAGTCGTATAGTGGCCTTGTAATACCAAGGTATCTAAAGGAAATGCATTCTAGAATTAGCTACGAGATGCATATACAACTCGTAGGATATCCTATGAGTGGTAGGCCGGGCTCGTATCTCATTTTAGAGACATTTCGAGATTTCAGATTAAGGCCACAAAACTACCACTACGACTCGTAATAAGTGTTACAAGTCATAGATGAGTCTCGTATAAAAAATGCTAAGGCACCTTAGATGACTGTTGCCTTCTACAAAGGGCCACTATGACTCATAGTGAGAAATATGACTCGTAGTGGGTCCTCATAGCAGAAAACAAAGAGCACCTTAGGTGTCTCTAACCTTTCAACAAAGACCAACAACTAACTATAAAGCATCAGAGTTTACACATACAAAGACAAAGGTGATACTACAACAAACTTTAAACACTCTTCATTACCAATCATCTTAAAACAAAGCATGAATTCTCCCCTATTTGATCAAAACACTTCTAACAGTAAAAACATCAATGCACATTAAAGGGAATACACATGAGTAAATTACCAAAAGAGAATTATAATAGCCCCCAACCCAACAATTTCAACCCCGCATAATCTCCACAAGAATGATTAATAAATTACACCACAAAGCACATGGCCATAATATCAGACATCAAGGTCACCCAACAAAGGTAACATTCACAAATTGACCTGTTACAGGGACATAGACAGTTATGCCTCATATGTTTCCTACTTCCACAATCACTGTCACATAGTTTTCCTACTCATGATCGTAGGCATACATCCAAACATCCATAAGACAAGACTATTTCAGAGATAAACTAAACTTAACCATGAGAACTTACTAGATGAATGGATGAATGAAGGTCAAGTTCTTTGTGCAAAATTCACTTGCTGAGGAATGTTAGTAGGTGAATAATTTAGAGGATGAATTAAATAGTGAAAAGGATGATAGGGGAACTATAAAGTGAAAGAGAACGCTTCATGAAGGGTTTTGATATTCAAAATAGGCAACATTTTAAAATTCTGCAGAATGGGTTTTTAAGACCCCTACTATGAGTTGTACAGCATCATATGACTCATAAGGCCAGTCTCGTAGCAAACTCAATACTTAGGACAATTTTGATTTCATACCTGGGTACTATGAACCCCACTTATGACTCGTAGAGGAGCCTATGAATCGTAAGGTTGGCTTGTAGTGCATGTGGCCCACTTTTGATACTTATTATTTCTCTCTACGAACATGACTACATGAGTCATACTGGTGACTATGACTCATAGGCCTGCTCGTATAGCCTGTTTCAAGCATGTGTCTCTCCACTCTTCAGTTCTTGTTTTGTACCTGCACCCAAATACTTAAGATACACTATAATGCAAGTTAACACAACTGGTTCAATGTCTTAGCAGTCTTAACAAAGTATCAACTACCACTAAACAAGCTACACAAATGAAAATGTCTCAAGATAAATCTGAACACAAAAGATGCTTGGTTTGCCTCCCAAGAAACGCCTTGTTTAACGTCGTAGATTGACTATGCCATCACGGATAATCAGACTTCTCCATGAGTCCCATCGTTACTCCTTCTACTCTTCCTTTGTTCATCTTGCACCATATCTAGTTGCTTAGTAAGCTACTCTATCCTATCACCAAGACTTTGCATTGATATATTTTGTTGTTCCACTTTATAGTTACATTTAAGGACATCACACTTTATCTCTCAGACGATGTCATCTTGCTCATTTACCTTGATCAGGACTTGTTCAAGTATATGCTCAATCTGTGTAAGTTTATCAGTGATGCAATGCTTGTATGGTAACCACGGCCAATGTGCAATATTTTTGCTTTTGGGTTTACTTGAGGCTCCCTTAGGTGCACTAGTGGATTATATGACTTGAAAGGGTTGGTAGGGTTGGGCAACTGCAGATAGTTTGTTCATATACTTGGTGATCTCATTAAATGGTCATCTTAAGAACTCCCAACAGTCCCCTCCAAATAATGCGTTACCCTGCCCTTATTGCTCGGAGGTTAGTGCTAGATAGAAGCTCATCGCCAATTCATCATCAGTCAGACCATGGTTTTGATTCGTTGCCAAGCACTGCTTGTATTTTCCCCAAACCACTACTAAAGGTTCTCCTAGCACTCCTCTGAAATTACAGATGTTGTTCTGTAGCTTTTGCTTGTTGGACTCCTTATAGAAGTTCATGAGGAAGACTTTTTGTACTTTCTCCCTAGTTAGAGAAAACATCGGGCGTGAGAATTGACCACCATTCTGCAGCTTCTCTCCGGAGAGTCAGGAAGACTCTCTGTACTTCCCCCCTAGTTAGTGCAAACATTGGGTGGGAGAATTGACCACCATTTCGCAGCTTCACTCCAGAGAGTCATGGGGAAAACCTAAAGAGCCATAGCCTCCCAAGCAGGATGTCTTGTCCCAAGGACCCCCCCCCCTCAATGTTTGAGTGAAATTCTATAGGTGAATTTAGGGATCTTCGGACTCTTGCCCATAAAATAGGGCGCGCCTCTACAAGGTTTCCGACAAGTCATTTGCAATGTAGAACTCTTGTTCAGTCATAGTGCCAGCCAACTTGTACTTAACATCAACTAACAAAAACAAACAGAAAAAGTAAAATATAGGAGAGTTTAGGAATTAACACTAGAATTAACTAATAGAGAATTCAAGTCTAAACCTAGTCGTATTCCCTGGCAATGGTGCCATAATTTTTTATGATGTTCACGCTCCAATAAGAAAGCGATCATTGTTAGCAATTAATCTAATCGAAGGTTAGGGTCGAATCCACAGGAAATACGGGGCTTGACTACAAGAATCCACTACTAATCATTTCAAGCATAAATAATGCCAACTAACCGTTACCAGTTATCCCAGTTAACCTCCTCTTGGTCAGGCTTAGTTGATTAGATGAGAACACATCAATCGAATCTTGTCATCTACTTTTCTTTTCCTATTCATCACCACCTTGGTCGGGCTAGTGATAGTAGGTGGGGTTTGGTGTTGGCCACCACCAAATGACAATTATAATGAAAGAAAATAGATAATACATGGAAACCCCAATCATAGAAATGCAATAAACCTAGGTTATTTCAAATCAACTACCCATGATTCCCATAACCCCAAGTTATGGGTGCTTAGCTACTCATGGCTAAGGGAAGACAAGCAAAAATACAAATAAATGACATAGTTGAGAGTTTTACCAAAAGCAATGAAGATTGTAGACACCACAAGTTGCAAACCCAAAAGCTTGATTGATCAACAATGAGTACAAAGCAAGATTTGCAATCTCCAAAATGGTTTTTCCAAGAGAAAATAATGTACTAATCTAAAACCCTAAAATATTCTTGAGAGAATATTTAAAGGCAAGGTCTATCTTCTAAAAATCTAGGCTCTCTTTCTAAAAATCGAACTAAATATATATTTATAATGTTTACAAATAAACCCTAAAAATAACACAAAAAGACAGTTGGCAGTTGGTATGCCTTGTAGGTATGACTCGTAAGGTAACCTACCAGTCGTAGTCGGGGTCTCATAACAGACTCTTGGCATCTTGGACTAAACTGGTACAACTTGTTTGAGCTATGACACATATGTTCCTCTCGTAGTCTTGGCCTTCAATATTTGGTTCAATATTTTGGCTCTCTTATTCCTGCTACATGTCCACCTATATGATTCATAGTGAGATTTATGACTCGTAAGATGGCTTCGTAGGGGTAACCTCCACTTAGTAGATTTCTGAATTTTGGTCTCTGTTTCTTGCTACAACATACCTACAACTAGTAGCTTGGGCTATGACTTGTAAGTGAGCTCATATGTCCTATAATTCAGCAAAATCTATAACTTTTCTTCAAAAATTATGCCAACCTAACTTTTCTGCAAAAACAACACAAAACACATACAAATCATAAAAAGTCACATTAAGAACTCACAAAATCCCTTGTTTTAGGCATCAAATGTGTTGTATTTTGACAGCACATCAGTGTTGCTTGTTGTTTTTTTTATGCTATGGTACTTTTGAGAAAAAATGTTGGGTTGGTTTGGTTTATTTTGAGTAGGATTGACAGCAATTATTGAAGTACTGACAACAACTGGGTGGACCCATTTTTGAAAGAACAAACTCGATAATTTCGGTCAGAAATGGAGCAAAGACCGAAGCTGCTTTATCATTCTTACTGAAGAGTAAAACTCAACTGGCTTTTGACGATTTGTTCTTGTTGATGTTGTTTGATTTGTTGTGCTCTTTGATAAAAATTTTGGCTATAGGTATTGTTGTTCTTATCTAATTTTTGGTTTTTTAGTCATTGCAAGAAAAATATTTGATTGATTGGTTGATTTCGGGTATGGTTGGTTGGTCGGTCGATTTTAAAGTATTGGCAACAATTGTTGAACTAACTAGAACAATTGTTATGGTTGTTGTTTCTCTTTTATTTTAGTTGTTATGTTTTTTGTTAGAAAATGTATTGCATGCCCTAATTTTTACTTGGATAGGGTTGTTATGTTAGTGTTTTTTGATTTGTTGGACTCTTTGAGGATACACTTTTGGGTATGTGGGCGTTGTTATTAGTTGATTGTTGTTGTTGTACTTTTTTGTGAGTAAAGAACACATGTTGTTCATCTAGAGAGGTTGGTCAACATTGATTTTTCTTGTGTTTATTGAGAGTGATTGATCTTATTAGATAGGACTATCTACTTTAATAGTATGACCAAAACAAAAAAAATCGTGGACTAAATCTTCCTACTAGAGCTTCCAGAAGGAGGCTCATTATATCTGGAGATGATGAAGAAGAAGAGGATGATCAATCATAGCAATAGCTGGCACATCTTATTGAAGAACTCACTGCTCAGACTGCTGCTAGTGCCAGTTGATGTCGCCCAAGTTACACCTCCTTTTTAGAGATTAAAGCGGTCGCTGTCAAGATATAAAACCTAACCAAGGTTAGGTCAATCCCACAGGGAATACGTAAACTCATGAAAATTCACCAATATGCAATTCGAGTAATTAACTGACTCAATTTCCCAAGGGGGGTTTGCAATAATTAATGAGAAAATAAACTAAACTAACTATCACAAGAAAAAAATCAATAATAGAGAGCAACTAGGATATTGTGTTCCCCATGATTTTCCAACTCAGTATCATTAGATAACCTAATTACTGTCTAGTGTATAATATGCAGGACGGTAATTTAAGTTCACCAAGCCCTTTGGTCGAAGGTTAGAGGCAAATTTCACTATGCAACTTAGCCCATCTCCATAGTGTGCCTTACTAACCACCTATTAGTCCTAGTATAACCTCTCCTTGGCCCAGTTTAGTTGATTAGATGAGAACACACCAATCGATTCCAGTTAATTAATCTCTTTTCCTATTCATTACTATGGCGATCCAGTCAGTAACACTAGGTGATTTCTAATATTGGCCACCACTAGAAAATATGCAAAACAAAGAGAGTTAATTAATACACGCATATACACCTTCTAAGAATTGTGAATTATCCGATTTTACTTTGTTAGTTCTTCATGGTTCCCACAACCCTAATTGTGTTAGCTACTCATGCTATGTGTAGATGAAGAGATTATGAATTGAGAAGACATAATTAAATACTAACACAATTGAACTAAGAACAAGCAAATCCATAGTCTAGGAAAATCACAAGCTTGAAAATTAAATTACACCACAAGTGTTCTCAAAGACTCTTTCACAATTTTCTCTTTAAAAATATTGAACTCTCTGAGTACTAACCTAAGACTACTTAAAACTAACGTGAACTAACGAGAGCTTCTGAAAAATAACCTAAAAAGTCTATTTATAATAATTAAAAATAAGTCCTAAACAAATTAGGAAAACTGGTCGCTCGCCATACGAAAGGTACTTTAAGACTTATATTATCTTCTACAACTCGTAGTCAGGGTCCCGTAATCAGTTGTTGGAATTTTGAACTTTACTTCTACGATGCCCCTTCATGATTCGTAAAGTGGTTTACGACTCGTAAAGGAAGTTCCATCTGATAACTATCCTGCAAGTCCACTTCTCTGATCCTCAGGGCACGAAAGGTATTCTACAACTTGTAAAATGCTCCATAACTCGTCCGTATATTCGTAGATTTCAACTTCAGCAAATAGCCCCTTATTGTAAATCCTCACAAAATCTATCTACGACTCATAGATTGTTCTATGACCCGTGGAAAGTCTCGTACAACAGTAAAAACCATCAATTTTTGTAATTTTTCCCCAAATCATGGCCAACATATGATCCTGCAAATCTAAATACGAAAACACATAAAATCCATAAATATCGCATTGAGAACACACAAAATCCTAAGTTTTAAGCATCAAAAGCATTGTATTTTGGCAGCAAATCACCAGTCTCGCAGCTGCTGCACAAACTCCCTTAACTGCTGCACCCAGTCCATCAGTTGTTGGGCACAGTACCTCAACTACTGCGCCTAGTACATCAGATGCGTATCCAGTTCAACAGCTCCTATATATAGTCCTTCAGGTACTAGTGCCACTCCCACAACTGCTAGTACCAATACCTCAGCTGCTAAACCAAGTTAGACAACTGGTGAAGACAGTTCCTAGATGCTGCAGAGACTCACGCAGCTAGTGAAGAAAGTCCCTCAGATGCTGCATCAAGTGACTAGGCTAATGAAGATAGTCCCTTAGTTGTTGCAGAGACTTTCCCAGTTATTGCTGACAATCCTTCAGTTGTTGTAGACACTCCTACAGTTGTGGCTTTCAGGTATGATGATTATGGTTTTGAGATACTTGGATTTTTGAATCGAGGTGAGAGTGGTGATCTAGGAATAAAATCTGAAATTGGGAAATCATTTTCTGATTTTAAAAAAATTTTAGTGAAGGAAGAATTTGATAGTTATTTTAAGTTTACGATATTTGAAAAATTATACCTAGACATAGGTGAAGGGAACACCGAGGTTTCATATGAATCTGATGTATCACCTTCTTCATCGTTGGATAAAAAGTGAGAATGATTTTTGGGTTAATTTTTATGGCATGCTTGTTTGTTTTGGCATAAAAAAGTTTACGATGGTTATCGGGTTGAATTATCACCTACCACCTCCTCCTCCCTCCCAATCTGATAAGGTAACAAAAACATACAAAATGATGTATCATGCAATGAAGAAGAAGCATTGCAAATTGAAGGAGATGCTTGACCTCTTGCAGTTAAGTATTGTCAAGAAGAGTGTTAAAAAGTCCCTGTGTTTAGTTTACTTTATCCATTAGATTCTTATGGGTAAAGATCCAAGGACTAATGCGATGGATTTTTGGTTCAAGCTATCTGCTGACTGGAAGGCATTCTATGCCTATCCTTAGGGTTAGGACAGCTATGTCCTCACTGTACAGTATCTGAGGAAGGCCGCGACATCGACCAAAAAGTTATCAAATCTGTATGGTTTTCTATGGGCTTTTATGGTAAGTTTATTTATTGTATTTTTGTTGTAATATTTTTTATATTTATTTATTATTTTAATTAATAATTTTTCATGGCATCGATTTATTTAGGCTTAGACTTTTGAAGTCATTCCTCACATAGGAAAAACATTCAAAGCGTTCGACAAGGAAGTATCTTCTCCAAGACTTCTTCGATGATTGGCAGCATCAAAAATTGCTAAAGTTGAGGTGCACAAACTCTTTGCTCCACCAGAGGATGAGGTAAGTATTACAAAAGTTATTGTCTTCTCACTTTTTTAGCTGCTGTCTGCTCACTTTAACAATTGTTGTAATTTTAAAACAGTTGTTGTCTTATCATATTTTAGTATATTTATTAAGATAATTTTATTTCATTTTTAGATTGTTTATCAGTGGCTAATCTCGACTGAAAGTGAGAAGGAGATGGACTTTTGGATAGGAATTGTGCCACTCGAGCAAAATGAAGAAAATCCGAGGATTGTGAGGTTGGTGACAGATTTGGACGGCGTAATAGTCATCAAAATATATTTGCTTATGGATGTTGTTGTTGGATAGGTGTTAATGTTACTGTTGGGGCAGGTGTAGGTGATGCTACCAGGACAGGTGTAGTTGTTGTTGGGGTAGCTCTTGCTGGGAAGAAGTAGTTGCTGGTAATAAAGGAGGATTTTCTCCTCTTGGTGGAGGTGATTTTAGAACTCCATTCACCGTTAGTAGATTTAATCACCTGGGTGCTAGGACTTCTAAGGTACCTTATGGTACTTGTGGTTGTGAAACCTACAATGACAAGATGAATAGTATGATGGAAATGATGTTGTCATTTAAGCAAACCTTGAATATCGTGCTATCCAAAAGAGGTGTCATCCCGTCATCAAGGATGGTGTCGCCGTATACTCCTATTTGTGAGCAAATAAGGCGAAAGCAAGTTTCAAAAGCACTAATGAGCAATAAAAAAGGGGCAAAAACTGCTAAGGAGGAGCAGTAAGCAGCAGTAGTTAGGGAGAAGCAGCAAGCAACAACTGTTAGGGAGGAGCAACAAGCAGCAGGTGCTATGCAGGAGCAACAACCAACAGATGGTACAGAGGAACAACAACTGATGTGATGATGTTATTTGTTTAAAGGTTGGATGATATTTATTTAATATTTGGATAATGGGTTTATTTAATGTTTTGATAATGGATATTTTTAATATTTGGATGATGAGTATTTTTTAATGTTTGGATGATGAGTATTTTTCGATGTTTGAATGATGGGCATTTTAAATGTTTGGATGATGGATATTTTCTTATTTTCTAGACTTTTTAGGGATGTTGATGATGGATAGTTATTTTATGAACATATGTATTTTCTTATTTTTCTGACTTTTTTGAAATGTTGATGATGGATATTTTATGTTATAGAAACATCTCCTTTTATAGAAATATCTACTGTGAAATGACTCAGCAAGTGACCTACTTCCTGGGATAGTCTTACCATTTGCTGTGAAAATACTCAGCAAGTCAATATCTTGCTGGGTCTATCGACATATCTGCTGTGAAATGACACAGCAAATGACCTACTTGTTAGGACAGTGTTAACATTTGCTGTGAAAATGACTTAACAAGTCAATATGTTAGGGCTATCCTCATATCTATTGTGAAATGACATATTATCTACTTGCTGGGATAGTCTTAAGATTTGCTATGAAAATGACTCGATAAGTTAGCATCTTGCTGGGGTTGTTCTTGTATTTGTTGTAAAATGACTCAACAAGTCAATAACTTGCTGGGTAGTCTTAACATTTGCTGTGAATGTCTCAGCAAGTCAGTATCTTGCTTGGGCTATCCTTACATCTTATGTGAAATGACTCAGCAAGTCAATAACTTGGTGGGGTAGTCTTAATAACATTTGTTGTGAATATATCTTAGCATGTCAACCATTTGTTGTGAATTTACTCAGCAAGTCAGCTTATACTAAATAATTGCCTATGTAAATATCATATATAGTGATAGATTGAATTGTGTTAGTCCAACTTCAAATTAAAAGCTAGATTCAATAGTCATCTTATACATTGAGGTGATAATCAGACGAGTAATATATAATATATTGAGTAATTGCATATGTAAGTGATGGTGATTAAGTGAATTAATTATTAGTTGGTTGTGTCAATATGTTTTATAATATATGAGGTGACGTTAGTCCAATGTCGAGTTAAATGCTAGAAACAGTAGTGATCTTATACATTGAGATAGTACTTACACAAGTAATAGGATCATAGTTGTAGATCGACATCGACCAAAAAGTTATCAAATCTGTGCTAGAAACAGTAGTGATCTTATACATTGAGATAGTACTTACACAAGTAATAGGATCATAGTTGTAGATCACACTTATTTATTTGATTTTTTTTTATTAATTAGCCCATTTGATCATGATTATGGGTAAATATAGTAATTTTAGTCTAATTCAACACTAGAAATAAGTTGATAGTAAAGATTTTGTTTGAATTTGTTATAGCAAGTTGGCTAGTTGTTGAATTAATTGTACCAATGGCTGTAAAATATCTTAGCAAGTTATGCAGTTGTTGAATTTTTTGTAGCAATTGCTATGAATTGTGTAGCATTTGCCTTAAAGGCAGTAACAATTGTTGTAAGATAAGTAGCAATTGCTGTAAAATTCGTAACAATTGCTGAACTCTTTTATAGCAATGTAGTTAGTTGCTATAGTAAATTGACTATAAGTTGATCGTATTAATCATATTTAGTGATAAATTGAGTTGTATTAGTCCAATTTCAAATAAAAGATAGATTCAGTAGCGATTTTATACATTGAGGTGGTAATTAGACTAGTAATATACAATCTATTGAGTAACTGCATATATAAGTGATGGTGATTAAGTAAATTGATTATTAATTGGTTATGTCATTATGTTTTATAATATATAAAGTGGAGTAGTCCAATGTCGGGTTAAATGCTAGAATCAGTAATGATTTTATACATTGAGATAACACTTACACAAGTAATAGGATTATCATTGTAGACATACTTATTTTAGTTGATTTTTTCATTAATTAGTCCATTTGGTCATGGTTATGGATGAATATAGTGATTTTATTCAATTCAACACTAGAAATAAGTCGATGGTAAAGATTTTGCTTGAATTTGTTATAGCAAGTTGGCTAGTTGTTGAACTAATTGTACCAATTGTTATAAAATATCTCAGCAAGTTATGCAGTTGTTGAATTTATTTTAGCAATTGCTGTGAATTGTGTAGCATTTATTGTAAAGGCAGTAGCAATTGTTGTAAGATAAGTAGTAATTGCTGTAAATTTTGTAGCAATTGCTGAAAAACTCTGTAGCAAATACTATATTCGGTATAACTATTTTTGTAAATTATGTAGCATTTGCTATGAAGTCAGTAACAATTGTTGAAATGTCTATAACAATTGTTGTAAATAAAGTAACAATTACTGTAAAACTGCTGATAATTTAAAATGTAATTTGGTAATATCTGAAGCATTCGATGAAACAAGTAATTGTATAATGTATTCAAATAACAATAATATTGATAATATTAAATAATAACAAATGTTAATTGTACAAATAATATTTTGTATAAAATTAATATGCAAAATGAAACACGTTCACAAACACCAAATAAAAATGAGTGTTCTTATGAAACATTTCACTCCGACCATGTAGTTCTCTTGTGCCTAACCCTTTTGCATATGGAACATTTGTCCTTTTTACTTGGAAATGATTGTCCGATACTTGGCCGCCTCTTCTTTGCCTTTTTTCTCACCTTTCCCGGCTCAACATATGGAGGAAGTATTTCCCTTTCTAAAATCTCTCTAGGAACTTCCCAAAATTCTTTGGACGACATAAGTTTAATTTCCTCCATGTATGCAAAAATGTATGTTTCTACCTTATAATATTGAGAAGAACACTTATAAATACGTCTTCCATAATTTTCACCATATTGACACTGGAGCACCACCATCGCATGCGGAAAAGATATTTTATCAAGATCAAAGACTCTGCAAGTACAAGATGTACAATGAAGACCAACTGTTGTCACTGCATCATGACAGGAGACAACATATCTATAATTGAAAATTTGATGAACCAATAGCTTGTTCCCTAAATTAATATTTTTTTCAATGACCTCCTCTATCGAAGGGACCAAGATGGTTGGTGCATTGATAAACTTCATTCATCTTTGGTGAAACTTTTCACCAAACTTCTTATTTATTTCATCAAATAGAGAAGAAATAGAAAATTCTCTTTCAACAACAAAAAGTGCATTAATCGACTTAGTGATGTTTGATGTCATAATACTAAACCTATAAATGTTGCAGCAGATATTATAGAAATTAATAACTAATATTTTTTAAAATAGAAGATTCTGTAGCAGATATTAAAGATGTTGCAGCAAATGCAATAGTTACTGCGACAGAATCTGCATCAACTTCAGCAGCAGTTAATGGAACAAATGCATTCGTTAATAACACATACCTATTTTTTTTTTAAAATGTCCTACTCCATCTATGAAATCCAATTTGTTTAAGATATGTGGCAGCCCCCGGAACCATATCTCTAATTTGATTGAAGTGGTTATTAAACTCACTTACGTTGTATGCTTGTGCGGCCTTGTAAAAGTGATAGATGATTCTTTCATTGTGAAAATTGATTTGAATATTTTCACCAAGGTGTCACATGCAACAACCATAATGAGTAGAATGGTAGACAATTGAAACCATTTTTTTATGCTTTGATGCAGATCCGAAATTAAGCACAATTCTGGAGTATCATCTACAAAATTACTCATTTGCTCAAAAAAATACCGATAAGAGGCATCATATTCGGAGTCAACAATATAAGATGCAATTGAAAAAATATCTTCTAAGTATCCTGTGCAACAACAGACAACAAAATTCCACCGTACATGCCTTTTAAAAATGTTCCATCGATTGCTATGACTTTTCACATATCCCTAAAATCAAGAATTCAGGTTCCCATGGCCACAAAAAAATACTTAAACTTATCATTTTCATCAAGCTTCAATGTCTTTTTGGTCCCCGAATTTACAATGCTAAGCATATAATGATATGCGTCAAGCACTGCATATCTATGCTTGTGTGTTCCCCTTATCAAAGATTTCGCAATTTCACTTCTCTTCCAAAGTATCCAATAACTGACCTTGTGTCATGTCCCGGGAGGGTACCCTTGGCATTGCCGGGACTTGAAGAACCATTGCTGATTTTCTAAGAGAATCACTTGGCCTCATTATCACATCAACTCGACAGTGGCAGAATAACTCAAATAGAAAGGCATTATATAAAACAAAATACAGTTCAAGTACTCATAGTACTCAATAAATACATTTAGAGTATAAAATACTCGACAATCCTCTACTCTGTGTCTATGAAGCTTCTATTCAAAAAGTCTAGATGGTGTTATGACAGGCCATGAACACCTCAAATCAAGGAAGGAAAGAAAAAGGATATACTAAGTCAACTCATAAGATAAAAGACTCCTCCAGAATACAAAGAGGGGGGCTCACTAACTCTGGAAATGCACTGATCTGTGGATCTCAACAATGCGTGGGCTGAAGTCCTTTATCACCTGTATCTGTATCATGAAAAGATGCAGGCCTAAATTGATGTCAGTACATGAAATATACTGGTATATAAAATAGCTCAAGAAAAGTAAAGCTCGACTCACTCATCTCGACTCAATAACTCATGCTCAAATTAATTTATGCAAGTTTAGAATAAATCATGCTTTTGAAAGTAAGCTCAATAGGAATAGACTCATTTTAAAACATCATGCTCAATTAATGTTACTTAGGAGTTTCTCTTAACCGATGGCCTTATCCCATCATCATTAATTAGGTGATGCACAATGAATTTGACGTCCTTGCCATGCCCGTCCTTAACTTACCATAGAAAAAGGTGATCAACTCTCTCCTAAATCCATAATAAGTGTCCACTTACGGGACTAGAGTCGCTAGAATGAGCTGTAAGGACTATACTACGTTGGCACATAGTTCTGTAGGCTAAAGTGGATGTATACTCGTTGATCGGTGCTCGATACTCCTCCTAAGACTAAAATATGCTCGACTCATCAATCAACTCAAAATTCAACTCCTTTGGGGTATCTCATCTAAAGCATTCATCAACTCATTCAATCAATGCAAATCAACTCAGACTCAGATGGTCATTTAGACTCACTCACCATGACTCCTCGATAGTGCAAGCAAGATACTCATATGTAGTAATATATGTGACTCAATGCAACATGTTCCTCATACTCAATCTTGCTCAAATTATCAACTTTAAATGCTCAATTTACATCAACTCAAATATTCAATAATATGAATAAAATTTCATAAAATCATATAATTTAGGGTTCATGCTATCAAGTATGAAATACATGTGTAAATTTTATATCAATACTCATGCAATATAGCAATTATCTCATGTAGTATAATAAGACCTCATGATGAAAATAAAGATTCAAAGTTAGGATAGTAGAATTTCTCAAATTCAAACTCTTTTCTAAATCTTGACTCAAGATGCTGAAGGGACAGGTGAAAAAAGAAATTTCATACTTTGATAAGCCTTACATACCTGGGGATTCAAAAAACAATCGAACGTCAATCAATCCTTGTGCTTGAATTGAAAACACTAGCTCTTTCTCCTCTCCTCTTTATCTCCAGAAAACCCAAGTGTGAAGAATTGAAAATAATGCACTTAGGAATTGTTTTAAGACCTCATTCATGCCTAAAACAACCAGGAATTTATTTAAATAAGAATTAAAATGGACAAGGATACCCTTCAGTAAAACTGTCGATCGAGTCTACGAGATCCAATCTACGAGATTCTGTCTATGAGTCTTAGAGCACTCAATGAGTCGTAGACCACCTCTTGTAAACTAGAAGTCTAATAATATGAGTTACTGAAAATAAGCACGAAATCTTGTTCTATGACTCGTAATCTATTTTACGAGCCGTAAATGTCCTTTCATAAACAGGGAATCTGAAATTGGACTTCACTGAAATTTGTCATGAAATTCTCCTCTACGAGTCGTAAAGGGTTTTACGAATAGTAAACTCCTATCGTAACCTGAAGGGTCTTGAAACTCAGAGTTACTGAAATTCCCTACCAGACCCCTTTTACGACTCGCAAACCTTTCTATGGGTCATAGTGACTCTCGTAAACCTGCTTCTGCAGCTTTTTCTCAGCATCTCTTGCACATCTACATCCATATTAGGTAGAAAAGAATTAGGGGGTGTTACACTTTACTCCCAATTCAACACGAAGTGAGTTTATCATATCTCTTGTAGATGACCCTTTACCCTTAGGAAACTTATCTTTGAAGTATACACCGATTACTTTGGCCGTAGCATGTGGATTATGGCTCGTCAGATGCTGAGAACAACAAGCATGAAACTTTTTATACTTTCTAATGTAAAATCTGTCACAATTTTTAAGCTTCACAACTCTCATTCACCACTTGCACTTAGCATGTACACACTTGACACAATATATAAGACGCGAGTTTATCACCTTTTTGACTCTAAAGTCTTTCTTCAAACAAGCAATTTTCAACGGAATATCTAAATCTTGCTTATTCTTAAATATCATACCATTATAAAAACTTGTTTAATCATCTTGAACATGATTCGACTATGTTGATTGTGTATTTGCTGGTGTATTGCTAGCAACTTTTGGAGTTGGCATCTATTTACCTCCACCTGCTCTATTTGGAATGTTCGTATCCATCACATCACATTCATCATTCAACATTTCTTGATTTTGAGATCTATTTTGGTTCTCTACCATCCTTTCAACCATGTGTACTTGTTGAATGAGTCTTCCTTCATCTTCCAAATAAATCTGTAAACTCACTTGATTTTTTATTCTAAATGGAGTCACTCTCTGTTTTTCGTCACAAGAATGCATGTAAGTGATGTCAATATCTTTCGACTCATAATTTAATTCACAACTGACAATAATTTGATACACAAAATCCTCATACGCGATGTCTCGATCCACAATCATCACTATTGTCTCGATCATTTCTTTGCCTTTCCAACGTCAAATAAAATAATTGTTGGACTCAATTCATTCATCATGGCAATCAACTCCTAATATTATTTTGTCTCCCATTAATGGTGTTGAAGGAAGCTAAATAAATAATAATTAAAAGTACAACATGAGAAAACTGTATAGAAATATAACAACTGTTGTATTTAATTTACCAGCTACTTCATAAGTGAAACATCAAATGCAACAAATATTGCGGTACATTCAGTAGTGATTGAAAACTGTTGCAGGAAGTGGTGAACACGTTGCTAAAAAAAATATTTGGACTATTATTCTATATTTTTTCAACAATTACTAAATCTATTTCAACATCTGCTCCAACGTTGCTGAAAATAGCTCAGCAGTGAAAAATTGCAATAATAACGAAAACAACAATAAAAACACAAAACTAAAATAAACAACATTACATTCACTTTTATCAATCATAATAATGATTAAAAGTTACCTTTCAAGTAATTTCTAAAGTTATATGAACACATGCCCCAAAAATTAATTTTTTCTCCTCCCAAATTTGAAGCTCCAATATTGAAAAAACAATGACAACAAGAAGAAAAAGGCATGATGCTATAGAAGAAGAACCAGAAATTCACAAAAAAAGAGAGAGGAGAAAGAAGCAGCGATTGAAAATTTTCCCAAATTAATCAATTAAAGTATTTTATTTAGTGAATTGAAATGTACAAAGATAAACTTAGAGACTTATTTAAAAATAGTTAAATATTATTAACTTTTAATTATAAACTTGTCAACTACACTTAATTCATAAAACTGTAGTCACTCTTTTTTATATTTTGAAACCTTTCAATGTACTATCTTAAAATAAAAATTTAGGACTAAAACAAGTCTGACAATTTTCTTGTACGTAATAATTAGATAAAACCGCGGATCAAATGTCCCATAGTGCTGACTGACTAGAGGAAAGATGAAGGGTCATGATGTTCTCGTGCTTGCTGACAAAAATAGTGTATGGCCTGATTGGGTTGCCAAATGACAGTGACAGACACACATATTAGTATAATATAACTATAGGATAAACTCAGACGAATTGTTCTCGAAACCCTTTTTCTTTAGATTTTCTTCCTTCCGTCTTTCTCTATTCTCTGTCCAGGTTTGCTCTTTCTTCTCCCTTTTTATCACTCATGTTAGTGTTTATAGTTGTAAAAAGAAGTCTTGCATTCAACAATCGAGCTGAACCCAGATCATGAGTTTACTTGTATTTTGTTTTTTCTCTATTCGATTCAATGAATCAGGATTGTTTGATGCTAGACTGGAAAGTTCACTGAATACCAAGTACCCTTTTGCCGTTTTGATTTGTCACTGTCTTTCTCAAAAAATTCCTTGAATAACATCTTCACTCTGCGCCGATTGGATATCTTTCTTGATTGATATATGCATCAACTTGTCTTCTTTGATCTGTTCATTTCTCTCTCATTTGCTCTGCTGATGGGTCTTATTAAATCCGGAGAAACATCTTTGACCATGAGATCTTTAGATTTGTTCAGCGACGAAGATGAAACTATTACTTTTTACACTACTGTTTTGGTTAAGTATGATATGTTTTGGTTATGATAGAGTGAGGAGTAGCAGCACTAGAAAATAGAGCTTGTCCAGCTTCTTTATCTATAAACGTACCATCTAGGGATCTTCTTTTTGTTGAATAGTACCCCCCAGATGTCCTTGTTTGAAATAAAGACGTGTTATTAAGAGTAAGACACATATTATCAATATATACGAAGATTCTATTGCACCTAAGATTAGTTTGATTTCAAAAAATGTAGAGCTGATAGCTTGCCAATGTTTTTATATAGCTAATCTTGATTCTTTCATAGGCAAAATGCTAGGAGGATTCAAGCAAATCTTTTCTCACTCAAGTGTCCTCAAAAGTGCTGTTTTACGACATGTCCGATTGGTGAATCCAGTGTCAAGGCCACTTATGTTTGTGCGCGAGGAAACAACTTCAGCTGCTCGTATAGAAGAACATGGTTTTGAAAGCACTAAAATATCTGACATTTTGAAGGGCAAAGGCAAAGGAGCTGATGGTTCCTGGCTCTGGTGCACTACAGATGACAGTGTTTATGATGCTGTGAAATCGGTTAGTAACTTAATGCCAATGCATCTGTACAGTGTCTTTTCATCTGAATGTTGACAGGATGTTGATTTTGCATTTTATCTACTTATGTGAGAGCCAACCAAACTTCTTACTTATGCTAACAAGTGAAACTTTTATCCTTTATGTGACTGATTCTTTGTGTCTATGCCAGATGACACAGCACAATGTAGGAGCCTTGGTGGTTGTGAAATCTGGGGAAAATAAGTCAATTGCTGGCATCATTACTGAGAGAGGTAAACACCTATCTTATAAGGCACAACTGACTATGATGCTTTACCTGTCTGTGATGCCTATTTAATTTCTTGTACCAGTATTGGTTTTGTGGGATTCCACTGGGTATGTTGTTGTTGTTGTTGTTACCAGTATTGGTTCTTGAACTTGTTCGACAATCATTTCTGTAAATCTAGCTTTATGTTACAAGAAATGTTGCATCCTCTGGACACTCTCAAACAGGAACTATATACATGTCAGGTCCTTTTATTACTGATTTTTAGCTATTATCATGTTCAGTCATAAAATTCCCCTTGTTTGTAACATTATTGTGATATCATCACTGACCTTCCTTACTAATGTACTATTTCATATGAAGTTTATGGATATCTATGTGAATGTAAGCAAAGAAGAATGTAAAATCTGGGAAGGTTCTCGATATTTACGTGAAATTTAAGAGTCTCTATGTGACGATGTGAATGAAATCTGTAAAACATAAGTTTTCTTGTGTAGCATTGACATGAATGTCAATTTGGGGAAGGCTACTAAAATTATCTCAGTGTCATCATTGTCTGGTTCTTTCACTTTGTAGTTGTTTTTCACCTGAGGAATTGCATCATATGTGAATAATGCAACGGAGAGCCCGTTAGGATTGGCTTATTTTTGATGCTTTTAAGCCGAAATAACTTTTAAGTAGTTTGTATTGTTTGGGAAAAAAAAGTGTTTTTAAGCCAAAATAACAAAAATAAGTGAAAAATTGTAAGTTAGAAATTCTAACATGATTTTTGGTTTATAAGCCATATGTTATAAGCCCATCTAAACATGCTCTGAGTTAACCTACAGCCTATAGCCAATGTTTTCTAGTTCCATTTTTGGTCCCGAGTTTTATAAGTTGACTTTACTAGTTGTAAATACATAAAATTTCAGACAGCTAGACATGCAAAAACTACTGCAGTTCTGATTATTCTTCCGTCTCTTCAACCACTTCCCCTTCTAATTAATTTTCTCCAACCAGATTATCTTCGGAAAATCATAGTACAGGGAAGATCATCCAAATCAACAAAGGTTGGGGACATCATGACAGAGGAGGTAAAACTCTAAAGCTGCTTTTCATGAGAAAAAGAAAATAAGAAATAAAAAGTCTAGCATGTAGACTTTGCTCCCAATCAGACCTTTCTATTTGGTATTCAAAATACAATATATTATTAACACAATGACTAATCATTGTATGTGTGTTTGCAGAACAAGCTTATCACTGTCACACCTGAAACCAAAGTTCTGAAAGCAATGCAACTGATGACAGGTGCTATTTCCTAGAACTTTCTCGGAACCTGCTCCCTTTCTAGATTTCTCTCATAAGCTCATGTACTTTTCCATATATCACTTGCCAGATAATCGAATCAGGCACATTCCAGTTATTGATCAGACAGGAATGATTGGGATGGTGTCCATTGGAGATGTTGTCAGGGCTGTTGTGAGTGAGCACAGGGAAGAGCTAAACCGGCTGAATGCCTTCATACAAGGAGGTTACTAGATGATGATGACAAATAAATGGATGATAGGGGTCTGTTTGCAGTTTATAGGTGTGAGTTGAGACCTCTTAATCTTGTAAATGTTGACAACCTTGCATCTTGATGTTTGGCTATGGATGTGGGCTTTCAATTTGGTATATCAATAAGATATAGTCTGCACTGCTCTTCTTTTTCTTTTAGGTTTGCATGCAAATGGCAAGTTTATGATGCCAGTTTCTTTAACTAAAACTGAAAGGTTATTCCTCGCTTTCGAAGCTCTGAGCATTGTCCTTGCTCTGTTTTCAATGATGGATTTTCTATGACGGGATTGTTATCTATCTATAAGGTTCAAATTGTTCTCTAAGCTTTTAAACATTGCAAGATCTTTGTATCCATCCTTAGAAGCGACTGAATGTTCTTAAATCTATTTAATCAAGTGTCTTGTATTTGACATCATTTCACTTTAATTACACTGCTGTTTTGTATATTAGGGAAAACCATCCACCCAGGTTATACTTACCCAAAGTGTGGGTGTGGGTGGGTAGGCATTATCCCTACCCATCTCTCTATATCAGATCAAATAATTAGAGACCTGTGACGAGTGAGACGGTTCATTCTATGCAAAAAAAAAAAAAATGCCCTAAGCATAGGCAGATCTGATACAAAAATTTAATAGGACGTCAAAAAGCAAGCTCACAGTCATAATAGAATCAAGCATAATTAGAGAGACTTAGACATGGACAAAACCTCTTTGGTCAGTCTTTACCAAAGCTTCGACCCCACGATGAATGGTGAAAGCGTGGATGCAGATTTCTTCACTCCTTGAAAGCAATTCAAGATTAGCGAGTCTATTTGCCACAAAGTTGAATTCTACTTCTTCCTTGGAGCAAAATCCGGCTTATAATTTTCGCATATAGCCACTCAAAATTACTTTAATTATGCTCCATACTTATAGTTTAGGTAATTACATTTCATAACTATAGCTATAATCAGTGTTGACATATTTCGCTATACAATTCATACAACGTTTGTATAATTCACTATACAATTTGCAATTTTTGTACAACATTTGTATATTTTACAATACAATTTGCGCATAATATTTGTATAATTCACTATATAGTTCGC